>VZUI01096019.1:0-119345 GCA_013401135.1 Cettia cetti | reverse complement strand
AAAAGAAAAGAAAAGAAAAGAAAAGAAAAGAAAAGAAAAGAAAAGAAAAGAAAAGAAAAGAAAAGAAAAGAAAAGAACATTTCTCTCTACCACACACCAGAAATTATGATAAAGATTTGAAGTTTGAAGCCAGATCTCTCTCTTCCAGTCTTCTGCCCATCTTTCTTGAGGTTAACAAAGCAGAAAAATAAAAATCTATCATGAGCACATGTAGAAAATTCAGATAGAAATAAATAAATAAACAAACAAACAAACAAACAAATAAAATCTGTAGGAAGTCCTCAAATTTGCAAATTTATTCAAGATAAAAGTAGTATTAGTTGAAAAAGCTTTGTGAAAGAATGAGATGCTAAAGTATTTATATAATTTCAGAACTATTTTTCTATTTCAAGGGCATCTCCAGGCTTTTCTTTTAGGAGCAAAAACACACTGAAACCCTGTACAAGGAAAAAATGTAATATCCAAGTCTCAGAGAAAGACAGGTCTCCATTATCTGCCAGAAGGCACATAACCTCTGTCATAAGTAATTTGAAGATCTGCCCTCACCACTGCATGTTGGAATGGAAACTGAGCTGCTTCAAAGACATTTAAGAAATATTAAGAGAAGGGAAAGTGACATAAATTTATATTAATTTGCTGCTATAGAGTATCTCCAAGTTCAGCCAAGGCCAGAAGATATTTTGGCCTGTAATGGATCAAACTACCTTTAGCTCAGATGTGATGCCTCCTTACAAAACAAATGTGCACCAGAAGAGCATTCAGAAGCCTGAGGGACATAAAAGTAGAGTTTCTCTAGGAAAGATTTTTTAGTGTGTAGATAAAACAACAATCTATAAAGCCTAAAATCTCCTCTTTTACTTCCATCTATATCTTTATTCCAAAATTAAATTTTAATTATAGCTACATCAAGAGACATTACAAATAAACCTAACCAATAGGAACTTTCTGATTTAGGAGAGTGGTGGGTTTTTTAATAATTTAAAAATCATAACTGTTTGGTTTGAAATTATACTGACCAACCATTTATCTCAGGAAAAATATTTTTTGAGAAAAAAAAATCTAGTTATGCTGTTTATAAGAATGATACTTGTAAACATTTTTTTTATCCATATAAAACCCCCAAAAAAGTTTCTGTGAAATACTCAAATATCTTCATTTTGGAGCAAGGACTGTATTTTCAATTTTAATGTGTCTGGGATGGTTTGATATAGGTCCTGAAGGAAGTTTTGTGTGTCTGAAAATACATTTATTTTTAAGTGATAGGTTTTATAAAAGAGATTGCTTATCCTGTAATTTATTTTCCTGTTTAATTGCTCTCCTAGCTTGGTGCATCCTTGCAGCACTCCAATAGGTTGAAATGACTTTGATAATTTTCAGTAAGAAAATTTGAACAGCAGAAGGTTTTCATTTTGCTTTAAAAATATATTCATTGGGTTTTTTGGTCATTAATTTACAAAGACCACCCTAAAATGCCACAATTAAAGCTGATCCAGAAAGAATTCAGCCTCCATCTGTTCATGCATTATCAGGTAAGCTTTAGAAAGCACTAAATTCCAGCTTCAGTCAGAGCACCACGTGTTAGCCATAGAAGAGGAGAAAAAGAAAGCTTTTTTATTTGGTCAGAATTTAAAGGTGTCAGGAGAATCTGAGAAGAGGACCAGCAGTCTTTTGTCTGCAAGTCTGAAACACTGCTCTGAGGAACAGGACAAGTTGCTCACACAGTGCTTTCAAACCTGTTCCCCTGGTCTGTGTTTCTGGGAGCCTGCCTTGGGCCCAGGGAGTTGGAATATCTGGAAATGGCAACTACTGGACAGTAGTGTAGGGGAAGGTAACAGGAGCTGCAGGATGTGCTGAAAAATCCCCTGAAAAATTTACATTAGACATCCACAATTATGGATACTTGTAATCTTGCTCTTTTTTTTTTTTTTTTTTTGCCTTAGGTTATCAGCTGTACTAGGGAGCAATGATACTCAGAATTGCTATTAAGATGCTATAAATGGAAATTAGTCAGTGTTTGCACGTGGCAAGGACCCGCACGGTGGAACACCCTGGAATGCCCCAGCGGGAAATAATTTTGCTTTCACAGCAGAGTCTGAGCCATGCCTTGAAAAGAAAATCGAGTATTGAACTCACAAACTGAGTCATTTATTATGCGCACCAAGTGAGACCCGGATTCTGCACAAAAATAGTCTGTGACTGATGCACCTGTGCAAGGTGGCAAATTAATGGAGTAGAGACAATTTTGCTTACAGCATTTCTTAGCTTCAAGTGCTGAGCTGTGCAACCTTGATAATGTTCTTTTCACATACTGTTTTGTGTGTAATTATTACCTGTATCAGCCCAAATTTAAAAATAGAGCACTTCCCTACTGAATGCCTCTTTTAAGACACAGTTGCAGCTGACTTTTAAAGGTTCCAATATCCTGCAACTGACACTGAAGGCTATTGGCACTGTCACAGCAACACCATCCAAACTGAAAATTTCAAAGCCTCTTTCAAAGCACTGGGATGAGCACTCCAAAATGGAGGAAGCCGAAAATCCCTTTCCACTTGTAAAATATTATATGTAATAAGATAAAATAGTTGATAATTTGAGGAAAAAGCTAGTTTCTAAAACAAAGTTGTCAAAGTAGGGTAACTCTCCAGGCAACCAACTCCCACACCTTTTATCATCATCATTAGTCATTTATATTGCAGCAGCATGCAGCAACCCCTGCTGACGTCTGGGCTAGAAACCAGACACAGATAGTGAGAATGATACCTAGCCCAAGCAGCTTGCAAAATTACAACAGTATTAAGTATAAGAAAGGGAGGGAGGAAGAAAAGAAGGTTGAAGTGGGTTTCTGAAGGTCAATTTGTACAAATTTGGCACAGCCAGGAGAGTCAGGGCCTCGATCCATGGGAGCATCTGCCCCTCTGGCTCATGCTCTGAGTGAGCATGGCATGGAAAAGAGATGGGAGCTTGACTTGGGCAGGCCCCCTGCTCCCGGGAAAAGAAGCCAGGAGTAACACATTGGGGAAAACACAATGGCAAGGTGACACATCCAGGTCTTGGGGTAGAGCTCTGCGGCAGAGCAGAGAACTGGGATTTGGGAGGGAAAAGGTCAAAATTAATTCACAAAATGCTCTGGCAAGGCCATTGGGACAGGCAGTGAAGAAAATAGCATGGGAAGAACTGGTTTTCCTAACCCCTGTGCTCTGGTGCATTGCTATGGCAAGTGTTTGCTGTTGGGTGTTGTGGGTATCACCGGGTCACAGAATGGCTGAGGTTGGAAGGGACCTCTTCAGGTCTCTTGGTCCAACCCCCTGGTCAGGCAGGATCACCTACTGCCATTTGCCCAGGACCATGTCCAGGGAATTTTTCAATATCCCAGAGGTGGAGGCTCAACAGCCTCTCTGTGCAACCTGTTCCCCTGCTTGCTCACTGTCAGAGTCATGTGCTTCCTGAGGTGCAGAGGTATCCACAGTTTAGCAAAAGATTTCACCTTTCCTATGGAGCAGAGCCATTTGCATTAAGTTCTTTTTTCTTACCAGTTCTTCTTATTCTCTTTAAAAAGTTACAACTTATGTGGCCACAGATCTGGAGAGATTATTTGCATATGTCTCCCATCTCTGTATGCCTAACAACCCAAATCTCTGTCTGTAGTGGGTACTGTACTATATAAGGAACATACTTTGATAGCTAATGTAATGCAACGTACACATCATGTTGCCTCAAGGTCATGGTAAATTGTATCTATTTATATGATGCATCTTGACATACTCTAATGTAGTGCTAGTAATTTAAAACAGTGACCATATAAAACGTGGATAAGACCAAGAACATAGCCACAAATTTCAAAAAAGAATGTATATTTTGCTACATTTTTCTTCAATGGACACCAAGTGAAATTCCATTCACAAAACCTTGAGTAAAATTACTGCAAAAGAAAGCTAATCTGGATTTATTACCCCAGAACAGAGAGCCAAGTTTAATCCTGATTTTTTTTTTAACATATAATGGATTCATTAAAAATATTGCTTGCAATAAAAAGGCTGCTAACAATAAATAAAATATTCATAGTATCTGAATTATGCAAAACTGGTCATTGGAAATGATTGTGTTTAAGTCCCAGAATCCTTACAATACATAGGGAGAGCACTGAGTCCCACTGAGCCAGTGTGATAAGTAGATAAATAGCAACTTGCCTGAAAACAGTAGATTAGATAATGTTTTCTTAAAGTTTGTTTTCAAAACAAAGCCTTATGTGTTATGAATTGTTGCCCAAGGTGTTCTGCATGTTCACATAGACCCGGGTTTTATTCTAGCTGCTGTCATATCATGCCTATAGAAATGATGCTTTCTCCTTTGAGATACTTGGCTCACATTTGTAAAGCATCCATTTGGCTTTACTGGTATTTTTAAAGCCAGGTGATTCTCTAGGGAGATTTTGATCCATTTCTTTCCCTTTCATGCTCTAAGGCAGCATCAAGGGGTGCTGGGATGAGTAGATTTGGAGAACTGACCATACTAGTGGAAAAAAAAGCTTATGGTCATGGACCAACTAAAACCCATGGAAAACAGTAGCCCTGTTCTTCAGGCTCTGGTGAGAAAAAGGACTTTCCTCAGGAAAAAAAGCTGGGAAGTGAATGCTAATCATAGCAGAGATATTCACATGTTTTCAGTTCATGTCATTTGAAGAAATTCTAACAAATTAAGAAAAAAAAAACCTAAGATGAAAAAAAACCCCAACCACTTAGGCTAAACTTCTCCAAAGGCTATTTGAAGGCTGAACTAAATATCATTTCAGGTTAACCTGAAAATGCTGATCAGAATAATTCATGCTCTAAGAGAATATTTGGATTTTCTTCACTATATAGGACAGAAATGGAAGGCTGTTTGATGGACAAAAGTCAGTGCTGCCCCAAATCTGGAGCAGCAAATGGCACCTTCTAGTGAATACTCACAGACACTGGTAAACAAAACTAACCTATTCCAGGGTACCATAGCATTTCCAGAAATATTACGATTTAAAAACCTATCTGTAATGTAGATTAAGCAGTCATACTGATAATGTTAGATGTGAAAGGAAAAAGACTACATGACTGAAAAATTGAATGTGCAAAGTGCTTTAAAAATAAAGTGTCACTCTACCACCCATTCAGAAAACTGAGGCAGAGGGAGATGAAAAATTTTATCTAAATTCATGAAGCTGCCCATTGCTCCAGAAAACCAAACTCTTTTTCTTGGTTTCCAGATCAGCACCCTGTTCTTTGGACTACATTTTGTCTCTACCCTCTCATTTAAACTTATGCAGCTTATCTTCAGTTTGTACTGGTAGAAGAGTTGCAGAATAAGCTTTTTAAGAAGTCACTTTGCAGCACCAACAATTTAATTCAGCTTTACAGAAACATAGAAATAGAAACAGTAAAATGTCTTTTGACCTTTGCTGTTGGCTACAATCAAACCCATGCAACAAAGAGAGCAGGGAGGAAATGTTGGACATATGCTCAAGATGAAAAAAAACGTTTGGGCATGTAAGAGTACACTGGAGAAAACATTCAAGAGCAATTCATTGTGCTGAGAATATTATTCCTACAAGGCTGAAAGGGTCAGTGTCATCTTATATTATGCACTGTGCAAGTGCCAGCCATTGAAGAAGACCCACCCACAGGCCCTACACTCTTGGGCAGAAGGTCACTAAACACTAGCAATTGATCTGTGGCTCTAGAGGAGCCAGGGAGGGGCACAAAATAACCAAATAAAAAGTGCAGGTTTCTTTCTGTTATTATACAAACTACTTTGCTAGAAATGATGAATAAAGCCTTAATAATGACAGTGTCCTGTCAATCCAATGTTAATCAACGCAGTGATGGATGAAAATAAATTAACACAACTCATAAAAACATCCTTAAACAAAATTCCTCTCTATTTCCTCCTGACACAAAAACAACCTTCCAAAGATTTCTCTTTTTTTGAAGTAATTTTTCTCCAAGAATTCCCAGCTGGTTAATTGCTTTCACATAAACCTGTCTAGCTTAAGAACTCAAGCAAAGTCCTACTTTGCTTTACATATCAGTCCTTAGTTCTGCCCAAACTTCACTGACACAGGTGGCATATCCAAATTTTGTGCTCCTCACAGGGACTTTGTGTCACCCTCTAAATCACTCTTTTTTGAGATGACACCAAAAGCCATGTTGTGCATGCTACACGTCCAAGGGTAGACAGCTTTTGTCACCCAGTGACTTGTTGAGTTTGGCATTGGCATTGCCTCAGCTGGACCATGGACCTGGCTCTGCATCTCCCTGAGATTTCAAGCATAGTTCCAATTTCCTTAGAACTCCAGATGTCAAGCACACTCCAATAATTCACATGGAAACTCAGCAGAGTGACTGGTGACTGAAGTGCAGCCAGCTCTGGAGTGAAGTACAGGCAGTTACAAACCGGAGAGCCATGCCAAATGGTACAGAGGAGAGGAAGGGATGCAGATTTTTTTTTTTTTTTTTTTTTTTTTTTAATGAAGAGAAGGAGTATGGAAAATTTATACTGGGAATATCTTATTCCATGAATCAAGAGATGCAACCCTTCTTTGCCAAAAACTGGGGAGCATAAAAGTTCATAACTCTACATTAATGCAGCAATTATATTAGCTTTCCTGTACTTTAAAAACCTGAGGCAAAAGTTTAATGTTTCTGGCTTTGCTTTTAAATAGAAAGTGAGAGTTACACTAGACAAACTTCAATTTAAAATCTCAGCGGGGCTGACAGCTGTATTGAAGAAGAAAGCTTTTCACAGTACTAGCTTGTGGACTGATTTTAATAATGGACATTTTCTTTCCATAGATCCAATATTTATACCCTTGTTGTTATTTTAAAACCTTCTTGGGGACCCATAAATCTGCCAGTATCATAATTACACTTACCTACATATCATGCCTGTAATCAGACTGGGACCTATGGCAGAAACCATAGGAATATTGGGCAATCTATTCTGCATGGATAAGAAAGACTCCAGGTATTTTTCTAAAAGGATAATCTATTTTATGGATAATAAATTAACTTTGTCAATTTTTTAGGAAGCTCAGGTTTTGTTAGGAGAATTTTTTGGCTTATTTCTGAAAGCAAACATTCAAAGGACTTCTGAGTCTTTTTTCTTTAATTCATGTGTCTCTTTCTTCAGGTTGCTCCCAAATTCAGGTTCTTTTCTCCAGTCCTTGCTTCAATGGAGCTTGCAGAACTGCTGCAGCTCACTCTGTTTGGCAGGGGTGGAAAGGAAGACAGATGCAGGGTGGTCAAGTCCTTCCAAGAGGAAGCTTAGGGTCGTACAGCTCACAACTACACTGAAGCCCCCAGAAATAATCCAAGAATCAGGCTTTTCATGGAAACCCACTGGCAGTGTTTTACTTTTACTACCGCTGCTTCTTGAACTACAAATGTCAGAAGCATATCTGTAGTGATGCACTGCTGCAGGCTGGCTTTGGGAAATCCTTCATAAAAATCTGTCAGTGAGGCTGGGTAAGTTCCCTCCTCTTATGAAGTCATCCATTCTGGTCACAGCTACACTCTGCATTGTCCCTGGGGCTAAAGTAAACATTACTGAGGAGAAAATGTGCATGACTTACAAATCCACAGCACTTCAGCACATGCAGATATTTGCAAATATTTAAGAACAGAATAGCTTTCTCATAGGTATCTGCATGTACACCATGCTTAACCAACATGTGCCACCTTCTGTGTACTGCACAACCAGCTAAGAACAAACTCTTCCACACTGCACTTGCAATTCCAGGTTTGGTGGATGCTGTTGCCTACCAGAAGGATGTTTGAGTGGCCAGAGCACCAGGTGGAGACTGAGGTGTCAGGGCCTCTGGGATTCTAAGGGCACCTTCACAAACACAGGGACTCCCTTTGCAGTTGGGAAGTTGGTCAGCATGAACAGTTCTGGCTCTGAGAAACTGTGTCTTTGTCTTCCCTTCATATTAGCATTCTCTCCCCGGTCATATGCTGCTGGGACGACACTGTGCAAAGCTACTAAACATTTTATTAAAGCACATGATTGCCAGCTTGTCAAAACAGTGTAAGGTCTGTCTTCCTCACTGTTGCCAGGTGGTAATTGCCAAGCAGGAAAACAGGGATTTGCAAAAATGACTGTGCTTTATAGATGGCACATTGCTCTTCCTTGAAAGCCATAATCCCTCTGTTAGCACAAATTTCTGCTGCCTTCCTTCTGTTTTCTCATTCCTGACTTCTTGTAAATGCTAATTTTGATTTTTTTCTTGCATCATTTTGTTGTCAAAACTGTAAACACTAGAATATCACTAGGCATCACATCAAAGGAAGATTTACAGATGATTGGTCTTCATTGATTTTTAACATTTTACATTTTTTTAACAGCACAGTAAACAAGATATTTAAAACTTTCCAAACAAGGCTTATAAATTCATCCTGTTCCAACTTTTCCAACTTACAGTCATTTATAATTGACATCAACTATTTCTCTGCTACAGTGACAGGACGGCTGCATGCATAACTGTGCCTCAGGTAGCTGCCACCTAGCCAGGTGGGAGAAGAAGTCTCCTAGAAAATAAAAGGCCTGCACCCCCATGACGAACAGCTGCTTGAAACCACAGCCACAGTCCAGCTACACCCTTTAGATGTGTCCTGAAGCTCATGCCTTACCATCTCTCCCCTGCCTGTTGATTAATCCAGCTAGATCAATGCCAGCTGGGTATATTTATACACATTTTTTAGTGCAAGTGTAAACAAAGACCTGAAATGGAGTTGTGCTGTCATTTCACAAGGAGAAAGAAGAAATTAAATCCTTTCATTATCAATCATTCTCATAGAGTTTTGTGGCTTACAGACTGCTTGAGAGAAACAAAACAAGAGATGTACTAAATCTTGGACACACCCAGCTGCAGAGCAGCAAGTTGCATACTAGTGGAGATGTGTGTGCAAAGGCATTGTGCAGAGACATGCCCTGAACATTTGCTGAAGCCCCAAGTGCGTGGCAGATAAATATCTGAAAGAGGAAAGGAATAGAAAGTAAGTTCCAGATAAAGAAACAAAGTGCAAAGCCAAGGTATATTTGCATTCTCTACCACAGCAACTTGTACCAGTGGTGAAGATGAAACAAACCAGTGATGTGATCCAGCTGTGGAAGAAATCTGTGGCACAATTCTCACTGACCACTAGGTTCTGGATTAGGCTTTGAAATCAAAAGTTGCTGGGATGAGCAACAGTGAGAAAAGCAAAATACACTTTGTAGCAACCTGGTCACTCAAATTGATAGGGTGTGTATAGATTCTACTGCTCTGTGTTAGTCCCTGGAAATAAGCCACCTAGTAAGTTATCAGTTCCAGTAACCTCGAAGAAGACCATGCAACCATGAAGATTCTCAGAAAATCACATTCTTTTGTTGATTCTACTCTTGCTTAGCAACAGCTTATAAAGAGAACAACCCCTGCATCATGTTGCAGCATGGTTTTCTAGCTTAGGTAGATAAGGGTAAGTACAGCTACAACCAGAGAGACATCAGTAAGATCTGTGCAAGTGATCATCTCTGCAAAAGGCTTTAAAGAAAATGAAAGTATTAATCATTAATACCAAAAATCAACATAAAGATCCACATGTAATTCTGATAACTGGGACCAAGTATGTAGTTAAGCAGATAGTGAAATTAGTTACTATCTTTTTTGGCATTCAGTGTGCTTGCAGAATTAGTTATAGGACTTTCATTCACTCAGAATTTAATCCTCCAGAAGAGGGTGTTTCTCTTATCATTTCTTCAATATCTACCCCTGTCAGACCCTGATCCAATAACTGATATTAGCTGCAATCTATGTGATAAGCACAGAACAAAAAGGTTCCTGAATTCAAGCACACCCTCCTCTTGGTAGGATTCACATTCTCGGATGAGCTTGTGCAGAGCCTTGCAGCCCTTCTGAGCTTCTGCAGCTCCTGCAGGTGCAGCAGGGACAAATCCTGCCAGTGGCTCATGAAAGCAGCTTCTGCTGCTGCCTCCTGCCCACAGCCAAGGACAGCACTGAACTCTGCTTCCCCTCACTGCTTTCCATGTGTCCTTCAGGACCTGAACTGCACATGCACTGTAATAGATCTAAGAGGTTTTCTTTGAGTCCATAGTCCTGTACAAGCATAAATCAATGTCTGTATTGAATTCTAGGTTATGTGAAAAGCACCAGCTTTGCATATTTGTGCTTTATCATCCAATCAGTAGGCTAGAAGCAGTAAATCCAAATCCTGAGAGGGTTAAGCCAGTCAAACTGCATCAGCAAACACGGTCTGAAAGAGTAGGCATTGTTTGGCATATATCTTAAGTTGTCAGGAAGAACAGCCAGTGAGCAATGCAGTGCTTGACCTGTCAGCATGATACAGATCATTTACATAGCTTTTTACTAACATTAACAGATTAATCCTCACCTTGGGACACACAAGCAAGGTTCAGTAGCCCTGACAAACAGATCTGGAAGCTGTCTCCCACAGTGATGGTAACCTGATTTCCAGGAGGATCAGCATCTTTACATCTTGTAAAAGCAAAGAGGATGGGACTTCATATCTCCAGACTAGGAGAAAAAGAAATGTGAAGCAGATAGCAGCTTTGGCTCAACCTCTTGTGTTTGTAGGGAACTGGGGCTGTGGGTACTTTCTTAAGTGCTCTATCCTGGCTGCTGGCTTCAATTCACACCAGCTGTGACAATCACAAGTAGGATGGTAGCTCTCACCCCGGTGCTGAGGATACGGGCGTGTTCATGTGCAAAGTACTGTGTTTCACACCCAAAGCCTAAAGCAAACCAAGCAGCTGAAGTGGAAAAGTCCTACCTGGTCATGATTTCCCTACCCAAACAGCTACTCAAAGCATCTTAGCTCATCTCAATGGGATGATTTTGTAAAAGATAGCAGTTATCATATGAGTGAAAACTGAGTTCTGAGCACAGAGCTTGGGCTTTGGCTTGAGGAGCAGGAAGGATCTACAATGGATACGGCCCACAAGATCATACTGACAGAGTTCATACACCTGGAGACAAAGTGGCACATGGACATGGCCCATGAAGCCATGCTGGCTGGTTTTTTTTAATTACATGAGAGACATGATTTGTGCACAGATCATTTATGCAGCTGAGAAATCTGGTCTTGGCAGTATTACTGAGGGCTGAGGAGCTGTCCTTAAGCCATGGGGCACTGGGAGATCAGGTCCCTAGTGAGACAGGACAGGGTGTGATCCCACAGGTGTGACCCCCTCACAGGAGGGATGTGTGTATGTATACACTGAAGGGATGAGAATCTTGGCTTATACCCACATGCAATGCATGGATGTATCCAGATGCACTGTCATGGGGTTTAACCACTACATCCATATGGACTGGGATAGACACAAAAATGATCAAGGGAAGGTGAGTCCATACAAGCATCTGCTAGAGACATGGACAAGGAGGAGAGGATGACAGATTCTTTAGATATACAGCAATTCATGTGCTGGAACTTGTTAAAAAATTTTAACCTATTTTAACTGAAGGTCTCTGTTTTATGAAGGAAATTGCTTATTGATCCTGTCTGTTTGTATCATATTAACACCCTGCTATTCACATACTTAACCTGGAGAGACTCAGAAAGGTTGTTTCTCTCTTCACACACAACTTGACTTCTGCCAGGAGATGCTGCACCTCCATGTGAGGCTGCAGCAAAGGGTTGTGGGTAGGAAGAGTTTGTGAGGTAAGGAACATTAATTTCCCTGACATTAAAATCCCTGTGATGCCCATTTGGTATGCCTTCTTCATGTGCTCATAATATCTGCTGAAAGCCACAAATGGAGAGGCCACAAATGGATTTGGAGATAGATTTGGCAAAACCATTGTAGGATTCTCTCTGTACCATTACATATGGTCTACTTATGATTTTTTTGGGTTGTTTTAGTGATGCTTTTGATCCATCTCATCTTTTGAAACATTGCAAATGTGCTTTATGGTCTTTTACTAGTTTACTAAAATTCAGTGAGGAATGGAGCAGACACTCGGGATCCTTCGGCATTAAACATCCATTGCATGGTTTTCAGGGTGGGGCCAACATCCAGACTGAAAGACAACAGTGATCCTTTAAAATTCCTTTTGAAAGCATATGCAGATGCAGAATTTGTGGTGTAACAACTAGGAACAGGAGGAATAGACCAGCCCCTCTAAAGTGCTCATGATATTAAAACCCTGCAATGAAGTACATCGCATTACGCAGTCAGGGTGCTCCCAGTGAAATGACACATTAAAGCATGCTGAACATAACATTAAGTAATGTCAAAGATGCCATTACCTTTATGCTGAGCCAATAATACCTCTGAATGGCTCCAGAGGAGCAGGTACAGTGTAGATTGTCATACATTTCCACAGCAGTGTTTTCAGAACTCATGCAGCTGTGCTTGGGTGCTTCAGAGCATTTTGGTGCAACATTCCATTTGCTATGGAATGAGGTCACAGGACCCCAAACCAAATGGGTATGCCATTACTGAAAATCTTCCTTACAGAAAGGTTGGTTTTCTAGCTTTCATTAATACATATAGAGGACAAATACTGTGTTCAGCAGCACAGAAACAATACTACCCTAAGGCCCATTGTGGTCATCCATCAAGAGCCACTTTCAAGAATTCTTTAAAAGCTTTTCTGAAATCCTGTCTTCTCCTGCTAAGTATTTTGTAGTGCTTCCATATTCAGTGAAAGGTTACATTTACTGTGAACATCTGAACAAAAAACCTTTTACTCATTGTTTAGTTTAGATGCAAGATGAAAAAAGGAATTCCAACACACAGCTCTTAGACAGTCTTGTCATCAGCTTTCTCATTCAAAAAGTTAGATGGTTTTGTTTTTAATATTAGGCTTGTCTTTCTTGAAGGAAACGTTCTGGTATTCCTAACATATTTCAGTAAAATCTCACTTTGCAGACAGTATTGCTAATTTTTGGGATGTGTCAAAATAAGATCCTATTTTTTCGCATCAAATATATCACTGTTTCAAATAGAGGAGAAAGTATTGCCCTTCAGTATCTAAAGACATATGCATAAAATGATAAACCACAAATTTTCAGAATTCAGAAGTTAAGAATGTGGACTGCATTAATATCGTCTGAGCTCTTACAAGGAATAAAATTCATTATTTATTTTTCATTATTTATTTTTCATTATTTATATTGAAGGACGTTGGTTGTTCTCCAATATTGCTTAGCCAAATAAAAACCACTTTATCTGTCAAAGTTCAGTAATTACCCAACTAAAATAATTTGATTTACTTTCCTGATTTCTAATGTTGTGGAAAATATGCAAATATTATAAATCCCTTGGTCAGATCCTCAAAGATATTTGGATATTCTTACTCCCTCTGGCTTAAAAAATAAGTGGAGGCCATGTTATAAGTTCTTAAGCACCAGCATGTGCTTGAACTTAAATACCTTTATGTACTCTAATAGCCAAGATTCCATGGGAAAAATTGCTAGTTTAGTTAGAAAAGACCTTCAGAACTTTTATGATATTTACAGATAGCATTAGGTATAGTTCAGTATGGAAGGCTGAGGTAGGCTGAAGATGACCCTCTGTATCATCACTGTGGATGAATTAGAGTGCAGGTGATCTTCCTAGCTGCTGAGCACTGTGCACTGGAGAATATTATTTTGAAGCAAGTTATGTAATTCTTTGCTACAATGGAGTATGTATTGACAAAACATTCTTTTCTAATATTTTTTACATTATAAGCCAGTAAAAAGGTTATGTCAGAAAAAATATAAGATTATACTTGGTGCAGTAGGGTCCATTTAAAGTTTTCTTCTTAACCTTTAGCAGGAATAAAACTGAAGTGAGACGAGATTTCCAGTAAAGTACTGTTTTTAATCAGACTTTCATGTTCTTCTACATTAATATGTCACTGGGTAATTGGGCAAGTACTGTACTTGTCAGCATCCAGAGACATGTAACACCTGGAACTGCATAAATAGACTGATGTAAGGCAGATACTATGGGATACTCTTCTGCAGAACTCATTCCAAAACTCTGGCATATTTGCAAAAAGCTATTTTTTCTTCTTGACATGTACAAAATTTTTTTGAGTTTGTATTGAAATGACAAGTCAGATTTTTTTCTCCCAACTTGAGATGTAATTTTAGCAGCTAAGTACTTTCCATTCAAACCATCTTTTAATTTCTCATGAAGAGGATACAAAACTGAAAGATTATCTTGGACAGAGGAGGCATACCAGGGTTAATAATAATCACTGTTAGGTATCATATTCTCTCTTTCATTTCTTTTCCCCACAACTGCTGGATTCATAATGACCTGTGTGGATTCTGGTCAGCAAATCATCAGTCTTTTTATGTTTTAACTGGATTTTCTTTCTGTGTTGAAATTTGATTAATTTACCAAGAGCCTTCAAAACCATTGCATAGCCCCACAACTGTCCCTAAACCCTGACAGTATTAACAGGTACACATGTACATCCCCCAGAACCTGTATGGTATGTTAAGGATGCTTATATTTAGTAACTTTCTGTTTAATACAGGATTTACTTCCCCTGTGTAGTAAAGCAATTACATAATTAATGGTTACTTTCAAACAGAATGGCTCAGGAGAGAAAGAAGAATTTTTAGGACAACTGTGTCAGACTGGAAAGGAAGTATGCATCAGTAATTCCCTTTCACATTTGATACTTCAGCTAGTATTAACTTAAAAGTCCAAATATAAGTCATTAAGCAAAGAAATGAACAAAATGAAGACCAAGCTTGCAGGGACAGTGATGAACTGGGAATAAGGACATTTGGGTTCAATTCCGAACTCTTCCCTTGCCAGTATAGCTTTGGGCAGTTTCTTTGTTGCTCAGTTCCTTATCTATTTAATAAGGCTATTAATATTCGATTAATTCTACTCCTTCCTGCATGCCTTTTGAAGGCCTCTTGAAGGCTTTTGTAGTAAAAACTACTACTTCTGGTATCTGCACAACTCAGTAAAATAGAGGCCTGCTTTTTGTTGAAGATACAAAAAGAATTGAAGGAGGGAATTGTCATGAGATTATGTTCTACCATAGACCTAGTAAGAACTGCTGCTCAGTATCAATAATATGGGGCTAGGCAATATGTAGTGCTAAAGATGACCCTTCAGAAAGCTTCTAGTTAAAGGAATGACTTGTGAGAGCCAATAAATATTGGGACAGCCATAAAAGAGCTAGTGAAAAATTCACAACAGAACACTTTCCTGTTAAAAAAAAGCTTGGAAAATTTCACTGAGAAAAACAGATGAACAGATATTAGTACAATTTCTTGTAACAAATAAAGTCTGATTAAAAATGTCAAAATGAAATTTTGTGTCAGTTTGACATCCGTATTACCAAACATATTGATTTTTAGAACTTATCATTTTTTAAAACATTTCAATTGTTTATCCAGGTTTAAGTAAAACATAGATGTTGACCTATAGAAATTACTTGAACAAGAAATATTCTTTCTATAGACTTTTACACTTGAACGACAAAACTTCCAGTTTCATTTAGGATTTGTTTTGGGGTTTTTGCAAGCCTTCCAAAAATCAGGTTTCTACTGGATCTTGAATCAAGACAGCTCAAGGCCTTCTGAGTACAGGAACTGCTTATGTGCCACATTTTTTTCGACTGGAAATAGTTTCTGCATGTGTGGAAAATATTTCCACTGCTCAGTAGAACTTCCCTGACAATGCAGATGGTTCAAGCTTTAATCCATACTGTTTATCTAAAGAAATAGTTCAATGGACTGAAATGAAATATAAGAGTTCTCAGTGTCAAGCCATTACTATAAGTATCTTAAAAGGAAATGATTAATTTTACATGCTTTGGAATTGATAGAGAAAGCCACATACAGCTGTTGTGCAAGTTTTTAAATTATTTAAAATGTCACTAAAGTTTCTTAAGTCACAGCAAATCATGGGCAGTAATGTATGCTAAAGACAATGAACGCCCTGGATCATGTAAACCCTTCTCTCTCAAAACCACACTCTTTAGAAAATAATCCACTGTTCTCAATATGTATATTATAGGGATAAAATAAACAAATGAACCTATTACTGCGTTAGTGTACCGGATACTTATCAAGCTGCTATGTTTGGTTTTTTTGTAATATTTTTCTTTCTATCATAATGCATACACTTGTGGAAAAAAATTCTATGCAAAAAGGAACTGTTCTTACGAATGACAATTAATTAAAGAGTGCTTGTTTTGTAATATATATCCTAATAATCTAGACATTTATAAGTATGCAAATTTGCACAGTGAAATAAAACCCAGATGATCTTATCCTTCCTCTTTCAATATATATCTATATTCTGTAGGAAGTTTACTAATTATGATTTCATATTTTGTTTCTTTACTGTAAAGATAAATGTTCCTGGATCAACTAAAGAGCTAAACATCATGTATTAACTAAAAATGAACATATTTAATGTAGTAAAAACTTGAACCTAATAATAATGAGTATTTTGCAATATCAGTGATGGTTAAAATGAACCCAGAATGGGCTCCTGGAAAAATTGACAATATCCAGTAGAAATGTTAATACTGTCAGAAAAATAATAAGGCAGTGAATGTTTCCAATAAGAATGCAGTTTGGTTTTGTTTGGAGGCCACTAATAAAGGTAAATTTTTTGCACACTCTGATAATTTTTCTCTAACAATGTATCTGTACAGTCGCATGATCTTGAAGAATGCAATTAACCTATTTTCCTTGCTTTAATTACAGGGCAAAATATTTGCATAGGTAAAAAAAAAAAGATTTTGTTTAGAAGGGAAATCCAAATTATGCCTGAAGACTTATAAATCTGTTGCCATGACAATCACAGAGTCTGATCTTACAAAATCTTTTAGAATTTATTCACATGAGTAGTTCTTACTCACTGTGCTAGTTTTGACCTCTCTCATTCTCAGTGACCACTGTAAGAGATGGAGCACAAAGTCATGAACTAAATGAACTCAACAGAGGTTTTGTGGACATATCTGGATGTTTTACAAGGGTGGTACATAGACTAAGGGAGTGATATCTGCATGTTATATATAAAGATGGGAAGGGGGGGTTGATTAATGAGGATGTACTGGATATTGTGGTACCTGACCATGAATTAAATGGTGTAGAATAAGGAATAGATAATGTCCTGGGTTTAGCTCAAAGAGAGTTATTTTTCTTTCTAGTAATTAGTATGAGGCTATGTTTGGTGCTGGAAACATATTCACGATACAGAGATGGTTTAGCTCTTGCTGAGCAGAGCTTCCACAGTGCCAAAGCCTTTTGTTCCTCTCACCCCACCCCACCAGAGACTGGGCTGGGGCTGCACAAGGAATTGGGAGGGAACACAGCTGCTACAGAAGATCCCAACTGACCCAAAGAATGTTCTATAGTATATGGTGTCATATGAAGCACATAAAACAGCATATAAAACAGGGAAAAGACAAAGGAAAAGCGGAGAAGGAATGTTCAAAATAATGGCATTTGTCAACCATTACACATAATGGAGCCCAGCTCTCCCAGAGATGACTGAACACCTGCCTGCCCATGGGAAGTGGTGAATGGATTCCTTGTTTTGCTTTGCTTGAATGTGTGTGGCTTTTGCTTTACCTACTAAAGAGTCTTGTCTCACCCTTGAGTTTTCTCACTTTTACTTTTCTGGTTGTCTCTCCTCTCCCCCATGGGGGAGTGAGCAAGCAGCCCTGCAGTGTTTAGTTTCCAGCTGGGGTAAAACAATAATATTCATGTATGTTGTTCCACTGATTGACATAAAACTGCTGATCTGAGGAGAGGTAACTTGAATTTAGGATGCAGTCCTTGTTCACTACAAAAAGTTGAGGGGATGACTTCCACAAGTAAGAGATTCCTTCTGAAAGTGAAGATGACATTTATGGGTTGTGTTGTTCTTCCTTTGTTTTGCTTACTAGTTCTTACACTAGTAACATATTTTAGATAGTGCTTCAATGCACAGGTATATGTGTTTTGAGCCCTTACTCCTAAAATCAAGGCTGATGCCTCTGAACCCTGTTGAAATATTGTCCACACTACAGAGTGTTTTCTATCTGTGCTTCTTCCTGCTGCAGTGATTTGAAGAAGTTGCATTACCATTCTCTCTTTAAAAACTGCCTTATGGAGTCCTCCATCATACAAGGAGGAGATTTATTGGGAACTACCACAAAATTACATCTTTTGTATAGTATTTAAGCTCTGATTCTTGTTCATGAGTCCTGCTGTGGCCTGGCTTTTGTGATTCAGCTTTATTTATCCTTCCCATCCTGAAAACCTGCTGCCAGGAACTTGTCATCTCCATACCCAGCTGCACAGTCCATGACAGCTAGCATACAAACCTGCTTCTGATTTTTTTTCCAGCTCTAACAAAAGCAGTCAGATTTCCAAGGGACTGCCCTCAGACTGGAGGCAGGCCCTCACCACAGTATACTCAAGAACCACTCAACTTTCCAAACTCAGTGATCAACCAGCATGTGTAAGAAAATACATATGTTTCACAATACCACTATATACCTTTTAGTTCTACTCTAATTTCTGGAACAGAGACCCAAATAAACCAGTCTTCCTGGAAAAGAAATCTGTTCTTCCATCTCAGTTTAGTAACTGTGCAATTCCTGATCTGCTTGGCAATTTCTTGACAATGACCCTAAGTATTTGTAAGTCAGGTAGTTACATCTCCTTGCACTCCCCTAGCACCTTTCATCCAGGAAGATGAAACCGCATTATAGCTATTAACAAAAAATATCTTGCAATGCCCACTGAAGGTATTTCTAATAATTCTCAGTCCTCTAATACATAGCAAAAATTACTTTATGTGAGAACATCTCATACTGGATTTGCTTATTTTATGATCTGGGTAATTATTTGCAGTGTTCATTTTTGGCTTTTGGACACGTGTAAGAGGATCTGTCTCCCACTGTTTCTAAAATAAAGCATTCAAGTCTGCACTTGATAGTTGCTTCCCATGGAAACAAAATAGAATAAATCTTTTGTATCTGCCAGTATTGCAGACATTCAAAACCTTTCTGTAGCTTTCATTTACTAAAATGATATTACTCAAGACCATTCTCGCATTGATATAGGATTTCCTCTACCTCCCATTTTTGCCTTCTAGTGGTCAGTGCACAACTGAGGTGAAGGGAAGATACAGAACCATGACCCCAGAGAAACAGACAGAGGAAGAGAAGGAGGAGGCAGGAGGAGGGGAATGGAGGGAGGGAGGGAAAAAAAGAGAAAAATGTCAAAGCAAATTCCTGAACATCCTCTTTAACATGGAAATATGTACAATGCAGCTGCAGATGTTCCAGTCCAAGTGCAAATGACAGCACAGGTGTGCACAAACACACACACACACATATACACACTGTCACAAAGCAAGGGAGAAAGACAGAAATGATCTTAAAAGCTGCTGCAGTAATAAGGACACTTGTTCCTGAAAACAACCATGCAAGCAAACATTCTTTTGTTACATTTTTATATTTTTTTCAATTTTCATTTCACTATTGCTATTATTTTATACCTCTCACCATATCAGAAAGATAGTTAATTATTAAAAGGAAGGAAAAAGGCCTTACCATGCAGTGCATCAGGAAAAGATGAGAAGCACAGAGCATGCTGCAGAGATTAAGCTCAGCATGGCATTAAGATATCCTTTGGAATTGAAGAAAATTGTCCAACCCATTCTTCCTGACAAAGCAGACAAGTTTTCTCTAGGCTTGAATTTTTCACCAGAAGACAGATCCTTACAGTGCATTATATTTTCTTCTTCAGGAGATATATTTCCTCCAGTTAAGTTTCAGCTCCGCAATGCCATTTCCAATCAGCTCTAAGAAGTTCTTCATTCCCAGATTCACGGTGTCATCAGAGGGACTCCAAAGAAAATTAAAGAAAGAAAGAAAAAAAGAAAATAATACCTTATTAAAGCCCCGAAATTACTACACTGAAAAGGGGAAGATATAAAAATCCCACAACACCCCCTCATTTACTAGGTGCTTCTAGGTATTTCACAACAATCAGTACTACCTCATTGGTCTCATATATGCAGTGCTGATCATTTGTAACAAAAGAAGAGGCAAAAACTTTCCCAGTGATGCATTTTCATTGCTGCTGCTCAATGTGTACTACCGAACAACCCTTTTCATCCTAAGGCATCTTTAAAACCATCTGACAAAAACACCAGCTATCCCTTTCCCTTCCCAAATAACATGAATATTAGAATTTCTAGAAAAGTGTTGAAGAAAATCTGATGAATAACAAAAAATACAAATCAGATCTAAAAGCAAAAGCCTTGAAGCAGGAGGCTTCTTAAGCAACGAGGTACTTTGCCTGAAGACTGTGGGGACACACACATTAAGTACCGTAGGGAAGGAGAAAGAGGAAAAGAATGGTGGCTAACAGACTGTTTGGAGAAGATGGGGTGGGACCAAATGGGTGTCAGGCAGGAGTGGGATCCTGAGTCACCCTCAGCCTCCTGCCTGCTCGCTGACAGCAGCTCGGGCTTCCCCTGCACTTTCTGCAAAGCATATTAATTGATTCTGGTTGCTGAGCAACTAACTCTGGGGAGCCACATCGACGGCTCCGGTTCCAGCACAGCTTCAGCAGCAGCAGCAGAGAGAGGGGATGGTCTCTCCCGCCTCTCCTCCTCCCGGGATCAGTCACCCTACCCGGATGTCCTTAGCTGCCCTGCAGGGAAGCTTTGCGAGGAAAAGGAAGAAGCCCTCAGTAGTGCAGAAGGGAGGAGAGGTGGGAAGCTCCCCCAGCCTGTGCTGCACTGCCAGGACTCAGGAAAGCAGCCCGATCCCACACTGACAGCAACGCCCCTCTGCCACCCTGCTGGGGGTGCCTGGGCCAGCAGGGCTGGTAGACACAGGAAACCCACCCAGCCATGTGGACAGGTCGGTGAATCAGGGTGGTACAGCTGCCTTCTGAAAATCAAAGATGATCTGCAAGACCTTAAAACTACAAGAAAGTCCCACGGTCATCACAGAAATATCCAGAATATCATATCATTATCACAGAATATCTGGAATAGGAAGGGACACAGGGATCGTCAAAGTCCAACTCCTGGCCCTGAACAGGACATCCCCAAGAATCCCACCATGTGCCTGAGAACCTTGTCCAAATGCTTCTTGAACTCTGTCAGGCTGATGCTGTGACCACTTTTCTGGGGTTCCTGTTCCAGTGCCCAGACACCCTCCTGTGAAGAGCTTCTTCCTAATATCCAACCTAAACCTCCTCTGACACAGCTTCATGTCATTTGCTTTGATCTTATGAGAGTTTCTAGTTGAACATGGCCATTTAAGCTCTGTCCCTGCAATAACAGTAACTGTTGCTTATTCCTGACCTTGTCATCATGTTGAACCTCAGAGAGAGCAGACACTTGTCTGGCTGAAAGGGTGCCCTCTAAACCAGAACCACCATGCGCAGGAATTGCCGAGGTGTCTTTGACACTGTTTTAGATACTGCAAAAGGGAAGTCTCTGACAAAACCTTGTAATTGATTTAACTGATACACTGAAGTTCCATGATAGAGCAAAGCAGCAAAGAGGCCATTTAGTTTTGGTCCACAAAAGAGATGGGATAACTGAGTAATTGGAGCTGGCTCAAAGGGGTTTCTCCTAGAGTGCCTTGACTGATGGCCCAGTTGGAGCTACACAGAGGATTTCTGCAAGGTTGATGCCAAAGGGATGGACCCTGAGCAGGGTCTGACCTTTGCAATTTGTGGCAGGGCTTCCACTGACTTCTGTGGCTCTAGAGGCTGAAAGAACTCCTCATAACACCACACTATCTGAAGGAGGACATTTCCCTTGTGGTGTATAAATCCTTAGTCAGATCATGGCACTTGTTCAGCACTGAGTAAGCTGTCTTTCTGTTGCACAGGTAAGATGTAAGAAATGAAAAGACCTCAAGATTTCTCTCCCCGTGACTTGGCAGTAAGAACAGCGCTAGATCTTGGCCAAACTGCTCACGCATGATTACTGTCAAAGATCTGAGCTAGATCAGCTCTTTATTCTGTTATAGTGATAGGATAAGTTAAAGGGCAAGGCCCTGAGAACTGCCTTAGCTTGCAGTCGTAGAGCAGAATTATCTAATTCTCCCCTTGAAAAATTCCAAAGTATATCTAGTAAGCCTTATCTAAGTGGCAAAGACCAGGTCTTTGTGAAAGGGACAGGTTATCTTAAGGAAGAGAATTACTTTTCTGACAGTAGTTTAGCTGCACCACACTGCTTTCATGCTTTATAAAGATCTACAGTTTAGCCTCATTTTCTTAGCAAAGCCAGATGCTTCATATATATTCAAAGCTCAGGAAGAACCATGAGATTCTGTGAGCAGAGCTGTTGTATGAAGCAGATTGCAGTACATATTCAGTTCATCCAATATGTTTATTGATATGAGCATATACTTGGAATTCCTTATCCCCCATGTACAACATCCAGAGAAATATGGGAACATTTAGACTAAGGGAACAAAGAGAGATGGAGAGATTTCACAAATTCTTGCCAAGGAATTATTAAGTCTATATGAATGTATTTCACCAAACACATTATAAAGAAAGATTTCTTTCAGCATAAATTGTTTTATCTTTACACTATTACTCCTTTAAATTCATGCTGGTGCCTGTTTTTATCCCCAACAGCACAATCTTTAAAAAGTGTAACAACAAAGTATTAATTTTTTAATGTGCTTTGTTTTGTACTTCATTTTTACAAGGCAGAATATCAAACAGTGTTGAAGTTCATTGCAGTGGAGAAAATATCATTAGAAATTTTAGGGAAAGGCAGTTTGAAGGGCAAAATAATAAAACAAAGCAACCATAGAAAGAAAGCAAGTCAACAACAGGTGATTTCAAAATGATAACAAACTAGTGTGTAAGAATAAGCTATCAGATTGTTAAAAAAATTAAGAGAGGTAGGTTTGGAGATGTCATTATTTGTGCAACTTTTTAACCTTTTTTTTAGAAAATGCAAGTCTCTTACAGAAAGCAAGTACAGTGTCTCTCTTTCACTTATACAAGACTTGAATTTAATCTCATATAAATGCTTTTTATTATTCATTGAAAAGGCTGACTAATGCATACGTTCTATTCCTATTCCATTTTTTATGTATCTTTTCTCTTTCCACCTTTATATCCTTTCAATAGTAGCATTATCCTCTTTGAGAAAATAGGTGTCCTGTGAGCCTAAGAACCAGAGCCAGTTAGGTCCGAGTCAGCTCTCATTCCCTGAGGAATGAGGTAACAGCTGGTGTCCCACCAAAATCTGGCAGTGCTCTTCATGGTAAAGCCCTTGAGCCAGACAGGACCCCTACTCCAGGACCTTGGGCCCCAAAATAATGGGGACGTGGACCAAGCCATGGCACCAGCTTGGGCAGAAGCTCATTTCTGATCTTAGACTCTATTGCCAGGACCTAATAATGAGAGAAAGTCCCCAGGGAGACAAACAGGAAGGAAAAAGACACTTCTGTCGATACGTTCTAGTCCAGAGTGTAGGTAAGGGCCAAGTGGAAAGACGGCATTTGAAAAAGGCAAGTGAGTGCTGCAGCAAGCACGAAGTGGTGGCTGGGGCCAGGGAAACAGTGCCTTTCTCTGGAGTGAGTGGATGTCTGTGCTGCAGGGACAGAGGGCAGTCAGGGTGGATGGGCTCCTTACTGTGCTGGGCAATTACTCTCCTCTACCCTGAAGCACAGCAGACGCCCCTGGCGACTTGGGAGATGGGAGAACAGACTGTCAGACATTTAAGAATTTGAAGCAGAAAAATCTCTCGGGAATCTCCCTGCAAGTCAGGAGCAGGGAAGACCAGAGAGCTGGAAGCAGAAGTGCTCCTGCTTTGTTCTTTGTGTGCTCAGACCGCTTCTGCAGTGCCTGTCAGCAGCAGGTGCCTTCCCATAGCACAGTGCAGAGGGCACCAAGTGACACGGGAAACCTCCTCCCCAGCTGACCCAGCTGCCTGCCACAGCAGGCAGACACTGAAAACAGATGAAGCAGTTGCTTCCCAAAACCTTTGCCTTCATCACAATCATAGCCTAAAACAATGAAGACCATCATTTTATTCTTGCAATAATAATCTCCTCGCCTTTCCCCATATCTGTGATTTGAGAAGTGAATTAGGTTTTTAAATGCAATATTGTATGTAAAAGATACAGTAATTTTAACAGAAATACAAAGATATGCCTGGATAATGAAAATTATTTAACATATGAAATAAAAGGTATAATTCAATTATTAACCAAATTTTGATTAAAAACTTGTGAAAATTATTTGCAAATAAGTGTTATGGGCATGTTTCTCATTTTTCAATATCCTGTGTCACATTTGCTATTCAGTCAATTACAGCACAAACAACTGAATTGATTTATTGCCTTTTTTGTTTAAATGCCATAATACATACAGGACTGTCTGAGCTTTAGTGAGTGTATTTTCAGTTCATCAACAATTAATAGAAAAATCTAACCATAAGAAATAGACCTTCATTCAAAAAAAAAAAAAAATCCAAAGCATGACAGAGGATGTACACATAGTACCTGAAGAATATTTAGCATTACTAAACCCTATTTTGAACATATTTTAAATATATTATTAGTGTCATAATTATTTTTCATATTCTACAAGGCCACTGGTCTCTTTCTTTTGTTTTCCATCAATGCAAATCAGACTAGGATACCATGGTTCTCAAAAACTTACAACACTAAAAAAATAGTATGTGGTAAGTAAATGATAAGTAAAGACAGTAAAATTAAAAATATTTAAGATTTGTTATTCCCTTTCTTTTTAAATAAATGCTGCTTTACCACAACTTAACTGCCAGCTGACTGAAAAATGATAAAAGGTTATAACTTGTGTTTGATAATTGTTGGATTTGTTCATACTTTCATAAGTTAGTCTGAAAAAAGTATTAATGGATCTGATTTGTAATTCATTTATTGAAAAGTAAACCCCTTAAATTCACTGATTCAATGAAATCATCCTTAATTTACATTAGAGTGGTGAATATAATCAATTGCAGTACTAATTTTTGTTCATTGCAGAGTTAGCTTTAGTTTAAATTTGTTATGTACCAGTAATATAGCACTGCTTCCTTACATCACCCTAGCTCTAAAAATAGCATTTCAATACTGCTGTATCAAAAATGTATGCACAAAAAATCTGACTACCTGGCTAGTAGCACAGCCATTTTCATTGCCGAAAATATATACACTAAGCATTTTTTTTTCTTTAGGAAAATAAAACCTCTTTTTAAAATTAACTTCTTAGCATACAGATGAAACATAAATTAATTATTTCAACCCATTTAAAAACTGATATCTTGACCTAGACTTCAATTTTGTACATGCAATATGCAGTGACAGTTGTATTTTTGGGGGGAAATCATTGATATTGAACACAAATTAGACATCAAAATATAGTTTTGTCCTGATCCTCTGAAATAGGTAGAAAAATGCTCCCTGATTTCTATGGGAAGATGACTGAGCTGTGTTTTTAGGAGACTTCAGTCTCAGACACAAACTACTTAACCTGTTGCACCAAATAGAGTCAGCCTTGCCCGTCTAAAGCTGCTGAAATGGACTAGTTCTGTGCTTACATTGAACCACTCCAGAAGACAAGTGCTATGTTCTGAGAGGCAATGATGTGTTTGCAGTGTCTGTGCTCAAAGTGGAATGTCATTAGAAAAACAGTAATCTTGCTGTACAGCCGTGTAGTAAGATAGGACACGCAACGCATGAATTCATTGAATCCCAAGGGTGATCATCTGCCTGAAATTCTTTTCTAGATAAGCATGTTCACACATGGCAAAAAAAAGCTCTCAAGCAGCAACAATTACTGCTGAATAAATATTCACATTATTTCTCAACAGGCAATATACCCACTGGGCAAAAAAATAATAGTATGCTAATGAAGGATTAGACAGACATGGGCTAAATTAGTCCTACTACAGTTCTGTTAAGCTCTTGGGTGTATATTACATGACATTACTATTTAATACCATAGAACAAACATTTCTCTCTCTCTCCCCCCTCTTTTTTTTTTTTCTTTTTCCCCCTTTCTTCTTTCTCTTTATTGTTTATTTGGGTTTGGGGTTTTTTTTCCCTTTAGCAAAAGAGGTGGAGGTTTCCCTTCTTGGGTTAACTTCCAAGCATTAAGAAAAGTAGCATAACCTGAATATTTATATGATTCATACCTAAACCTCTTAAATTACTACACAGGATGCTGCAGGAATTAACGTTGCATAGCAGCCAAAGGAGTCCTAAACATTATTCAATACTCCAAAATATACAGTATGGTTGTTGTCATGATACTGTACAGTATTTGAATAAACACACCTTGAGGAATGTGACAGAAGCCAGATTTAAGTAGCTGCTGGCATTTCTCTCTGAATACAGCTAATCTCCATAATACCAGTATTCTGGCAGGTAAAACCTCCCAATTGCCTGTTCATTCTTTGCCTCACAGAAGACTCAGCAGCCAGTTTGTTTTTCTTTTCACCACTAGCAGAGGGGTCTTTGTTAGCATTCTTCTGGTGAAAGTCACTTGGAACAGCTCCAAAAGTCTCTCAAGTTTAACAGAGAATGCCCCCTAGCTGGTGGGGGAAAAATCTCCATCAGCAATCCTCTGCCAGCCTCCTTTAAGTCTTTCCTAAATAGTCACTCCATTGAGGGATATTTTGAAAGCTCTACTGATGAATAAGATCCTGGTATTCAGAAGGATTCCACAGAGTTAAATGATACCAGAAAAATACACACATATAGAACCACAAGATACTCTGAGCCACCTCCTCTCAAAAAAACCCAAACAAAAAAAACAAAAACAAAACAAAAAAAACCCCAAAAAAACCACAAAAACCACCCCAGCAAACAAGACAAATCAAAATCAACCTGAACATGTTAACTCTTTATGATAAATCTGTTTCTTAAATATCCCAATTGCTTTAAGGCTTTTCCTAGGAGCTGGTCTCTGTTTAATTAATTAATCACAGTATTTGCACATCTTGAATGCTTTGTTTTAATGTCTCACTCCCTTCTGTGGATTTCTCTGCTGTGAGATTTTAATGAGAGCCATTTCTCATGTTTTTATGCAGAATTATTATATGGAGGAGAAAGTGATAATAACTCAGTCTTCTCTTAATTACACTTCTAATTATTCTTAGAAGTTTATTTATAATTGTGTCTACCAGCAGGATTTGTTTTAATTATCATAGCCAGATTGGAAATGGAGCTTAAATAAATTCTTTCTGTAAACAACCATATTTTAAAACAAGCAAACAAGAAACATTAATATTTATTTTTAACTTAAAATACTTCTTTCTCTGATAGTCATTCTTGTAAACAAAAATCTTAGCTAATCGTGTAACATTTTTGCCCTTCAGTACTAATAATACATAAGGTAGCGAACGTTCTCAGAGGACACAAAAAACTTAATTAAGAAAAAACCTATTTATGGACAAAGGGTCTTTTTTCTTTCCCTAAATGGTAATAAGGGCTTTTATGTTAAAAGTCTTCAGATAGGAAGCTCACCTCTAGAGGCACAGCAAGCAGTGCCATTACTCAAAGAGAATAAGTGTTCTTTCAAGGGTGAATGGGAAAGAAATATCTATTTTTGATGCTGTTAGATTCCCACTTGCAAGATAGGAAACCCTTTGTTTACCACAGTATTTCTACAAAAATGCAGACCTCATCTGAAAAGTAAGCTGCCCAAAGATCTCAGTTTAGGAAATCCTGTGTTCAGGGAAAAACTGTTCAAGAAAAATCATCTTTAGAAAGTACAATCCTATACATATTATTTCATTTTTCATATGAAATAATATTATATTAACCAGAGTAATCAATCCAGAAGTAATTATAGGACAACTGAAAGAGATTTAGAAAAGGGCATTTCAGTATGCACAGATGGTTGATATACACATTCTCTTCCAACAGTGCTAAATGTATAAAAGTTAGGGATTAATTTGGAGTGAGATTCATATCTTGGCTACGGAAAGAAATAATAGCTATTGTTAGGTAATGGCTTGTAACCCGACAGACAGAAAATGACAATGTGCTGGATATACTGCATCAGATCTAGAGACAAACAGTTTCCCTTCATATCAAACACATTTCCCTTCAACACCAGTCCCCTGCAAGCCCCTGCTCCCTCACCAAAACGAGCATGGGAAGAGAAGCCTGTGAGACTTACCTGTTTGCCTTCAGAAGATGAGGAAGTTTAAAGCATCAAAGTTCTCGTGACAATCAGCCACTAGCACTTAGCTTATGTGGAAATAATTGCATTCTTCCATCTTTCAGCTTTCTCAGTAAGTGAAAGCTGGTGATGGATGCCAGCAGCCTTGTTAAAATATCACTGTAATCCGTTCAAGCTCTGGAGATTGCTTAGAAAACCAAGTGATAAACATGCAGTGTCTAAAGCTTCACAAGCAGCTCAGCATTTTCCAAGCGTGTACACGTCTTCCTTTTCTAGTACTGTACTTCACAGAGCACTCGACCTATCTTCATTTGGGTAAAAAGAACACAGTTGTTGAAAGTAAATCCTATGTGAACAGAGGTGTTTTACCCGTTTGTTTTCTCATATCAAATAGTTAATATTTTAGGAAAGCAGACGTCCCTTTATATTTTTGGTTGCTGCTGTTCCCTGATCAAGAAAAAAGAATTAAAAAAGCTTCAAATAGAAAAGCAAGGAGCAAAGAGGATACAGCAGTTCAAGAAGCAGCAGGCAAGGATGGGTGTCTTGTGATTGCTTTGAGTTAATACTCCTCAGGGGGAGTTGAAAAAAGCACAAATACAGCAAAATCTGTCTTACAGAGTAAAAATCTGTTGTATAAGCCAGTCTCTGGCAAAGTAAAACAGCATGTGCATTTACTCCATTAATTTCTAGCATGCTGGAGTGCAAAGGAAATCAGTAGCTTTCTGTTTACTAATAGCAAACAGGTAGGAAGGAGGAAAGAAATTTCAGTATATGTAACTACTCTAATTGTTTCTTCTCTCCTGAGAAACGTATCAGATCTTTGTATGTGAAAGCAGTATTTATCAGTACCACAGATTATTTTATCATTATCAATATTTTCTGGACCATATGTGGAGGAAGAACAATTAAGAGTGCTGCATTCCATAGATGCAAACATCACATTTGTGACTGGTCTTCCTGTAGCTTAAACATAACAGGTCTTTGAGCTCTCTGGAAAATACGAATATGAGGACTCCTACAAGAATCGTAAGTACTGAACACTTCGGAGTAACTGACCCAATTACTGGCACCAAGCAATGAGAACTTCAGCCTAAAAACCTTAATTCAAATCTCCCTGAAGCCCACTAAAATAGATTTTGAGAGGCTGTGGACGAGGACCTTTGCCAGCTGGCTCCTTTGTCCCTAAACATCAAGACACAGCTAGATCACAAAGTCACCAAAAGCAACTTGGAAGGAACTGGTCAAAACCCTGCTCTGACCTGAAATTGTCCTGGATGTGACAGTGTGATGCTGGGTCTGAATCTGCTCAGATAATATATGCAGCACAAACACATGCCTGTTCCCTTCAGGGCCAAAAAGAAAACAGTCCATTTATTTGTATGATGAGCCCAGTCACAGACCAAAATGCCACTGAGCTAAATGCTATTCAAGCATGAAACAAAGAAACTCCTCAGCTGCCTGAATTTACTGTCCAGCCGTCACCTTTCATACTTTCCACACATACTACCTACCTGCAGTGCCACCAAATCTTGCAGAACACAGCATTCTTGGCTTTAAAGCTTTCTAATTACTAACCCTGCCATACTTTGGGTCATTTTTCCCCTTAGCAGAGCTTGATCTAGCCCTTTCCAATCAGTGAAAACACAATATTTTGAAAAAAAAAAAATAACTCTTATTTCTATTATCCATTTTTGCTAGAGAGGTTGGAGTCAAGGTGCATCTGTGTTATACACTGAAAATATGAAAAATGGGGAAAAGAAACAGAGCCATGTTTCATATTTAAGCTCTGAGGAACTGCTCATGCCACATATAGCAAATACCACATCCTTGACACAGAACAAATAATTGATAGCTCAGGGCTTTGCCTCAAAATGCTGTAGCACTTTGTATATTTCTTTCTTTTCCATAGTCACAATTCTGCATTTTGCTGCAATCTGAGTGTTCTAGGCTTACATGTTCACAGAAAACTGCCTTCCATTTGAGGGAGCTTTGGGGGCTGATCCTGAAGGAGGAGGAAGCATTTGCTCTTATGTCCCTAAGCATTAGACATACTCTTTCTATATCTGATGCCCAGGTGGAATGCAAATACTCTTTTTAGATGCACAGGAGCCCCACTGACTTTGGAATAGCCACAGATAGGAAGGAGAGAGCACAGTTTTTTGATCATTGAAGAGAAAATCCCAGCCCACGGCCCAGTCCAGCAACTTTCAGTGACATCTTGATTTGTATCAATGCCATTCAGACCCTACTGGGTCCCTAAGAAAATTTCCCTCTTCCTTCAGCTTTGCAGTTTGGTTGGGTGTTTGAGCCTTCCCACGGGCACAGGGCTGCTTTGCAGAGCACCACATGCAGCACCCCTGTGATTAAAAGGCAGTAAGGCAGCAATTGCATCATCTAACACAGCACATGCAAACAAACTGCACTTCCACCCACTGAGAAACTGCCACTGGTGCAGCACACAGTGCTTTTTGCACACCAACATGCACTGGACTGAAACTGCAGATGAGGGGCTACTCCAGCACTGCCAGTGCAATAAAGTCTCTGGTGTTATATGGAAGAAATCTCAATGTTTTGAACTCACATTTGACTTCTAAATATGCTTGCAATGCATTGTGTATTTTTAGCATGCCCAGGTCTCCTATTTTGGGTTACCAGCCTGAGAAATCTTTGAAGAGGTCTGATGTTGAACGAAGCTTTGAAAGACTGGTGCATTTTAACACTGGGCAGTAGGAGAAGAAAAAAATTAGACAGCTATAAGATATCAGTAGCTTCTTCCAGAAACAGAGGTCAGTGGCCATGAAATTTGTCAGTATCTTGTTAAGCATCAAGAAATTCAATGTTTTGACACTACAAAGTGCACCTGCCTCTGGAAATTATTTTGAATGTCTGAATTATCCCTTTTCCATCAGATACAATAATCTTTGCAAAAATATTTGACTTATATTCTGTACAAAATACTTCCAGCACTCAAAGATACATTTTGGGAATAGAGGTCAATGTGTGTATGTCCCAAAGGTAGGATATTAATAACACTGGAAGATCTATAGTTTTCCATGAGACATGGCATTTCAGCTACTGACTGTAAAAAATTGAATTTGTTCCAAGGGTTGTTTTTGCATAGGAAGGTGACACTACCCTTGCAGAGGACTTATGGGTATTCCCCTCTCATCCTGGGAGAGTCTGACTATCCCAGGAAGGACTCTGAGCATTCTTCAGTGCTTTTTGAAGGTCAGAAAGAACTGAGTAAGGGTATACAAGCTCCTCAAGGAGCCAGGATCCTAGCAAGCATAATATAATGCTGTATTGTGTCATCTGGATTTTCTTGCATACTATTCCAGCATGAAAAAAGCCTTTGACAGACTGGAATAAATTAATTTTATGAAATACATGCATCTCCTCAAGCACCAAAGACCTCCAAATATTCTTTTTCTTTGTATTCTGCTCAGAGAATCCTCATCAAAGCAATTCTCTCTCTGTATCTTGGCAAGTTGTTTTCATTAAATAGTATATCCTGCATGATTTCTTTGGTAAAATATAATCAAATGGTATAGCAGTCACAAGACCAAAAAGAAAATACTAAAAAAATATAACTACTGAAAGTTAGCACTGTCCAGGGTGCAAAGCCTTGTGAGAAGGAATAATAAACAAGAAACACAAAAATAAACAGAGGTGGAAACTGTTGTCTTTAATGAGAAAATTATTTTTATTTCTATCCAGAAACATAAATCCTGATGCATTCTGTGCATATCCATATTCATCTCTGTAATAAATTTATTTGTGCTTAAAGAGCAAGTCCAAGTACATAAGATTGAGGAAGTTGAGTCTGCAGCTCAGGATTCAGTTGTGGCTAAGTTCAGCCATATTTTAAAATAAAAAATTTTGATCACTTCTACTTGTAGCAGCAGCAGCAAGAAATTAAAGAACTATGTTTAATTTTGATTAAGCCCAAAGAGTTATTTTATGTCAGATATGAAATCAGTTCTAACACTGCAGAGCTGCCATTGAGCTATCTGGTGTTCCCTGTAAAAGAGTAGAACCTGTATTTAAACATATCCATATCATGCCAACATGTCAACATGAATCTAAACTGAAAACTTTTCATTAATTGTCCTCTGCTCAGTATAAGTGCCCAAATATCTAAGCCAAGCTTGAGAAAGAAGCAGAATTTTTTTCATGGTTCAGAGACAGAAACTCTTCATAAAAGGAAAATTATTCTGGTCTTTCAGCTGCTTTAAGAGAGGGTTACAAGACATTTCTTTCAGACATCATGTATGTGATGAATGGGGGAATACTGTAATAAGCTGCCAGGATATATCCATATAATGCCATTTTTTTCTTCAGACTTCCATGAACTCTATAGGGTCCACTCTGAAGTGAGCCAGTTCCATTAGCTCTTGAAAAAAAAGTTCTAAACTGCTTGATCACCCCTCAGAAACCTAAGGAAAAAAAAGATAAATTACAAGATGGAGGTGAAACAGAAAGAGGATGACTGAAGACCAAGGCACAGATAAAACTAGTGGAAAGGCTAAGGGCAGGGCTAAAAAATAGACATGTCAGGGAAAAAAAGATCTATGGGAAGAGAGTAAGAGGTAGAGGTTGAGGAGGCATATGTATGACAGCATGGAAACTCATGTGAAAAGGACAAAGCTGTGAGGAAAACAGCCTGGGATCCTGAATTGAGGTAAGGAGGCAGAAGATACCCCAAACTGTGATTTGATCATGTCATGGAAATAACTGCCTAGGTAAAATTCTCTTCTGATCTAATCCTGGTAAAAAAAAAAATAAATAAATAAATAAATAAATAAATAAATAAATAAATAAATAAATAAATAAATAAATAAATAAATAAAAAATTAGGGGGGAGGAGCTGGGGGGGAAGAGAGAATTATTTTAATTTGATTGTACATATTTTTAAACAGTTTTAGCCTGTCATTCTGCACTAAGATTTTACTAAGATTATTTACTGAGGGCAATTCTTTCAGTTGTTCTGTGTTTGCTACATGACATTGAGGTGCCTGCTATCTGGATACCTAGAATCAAACTACTTTATCACAGAGGACTGGGTCAAGTTCTTGAAATATGAGCAAATCTGAGCTGAAGCAATTTCAGAAAATACTGCCTCACCCTTTCAATGCCATTTGCAAATTAAAAGTCATCACCAACAAGCTGCCAAAGGAGCTGTTCAAGCTATGTAGTTTTGCACTGCACTATATATTAACTATAACATTTATTAACTATGATCTTATGGATGGTTAGACTGTTTCATCTGACCAGAACACAAATTTCCAGCTCGAAAGTATGCAAAAGTTGAGAGTGGTAGCTTTTAAACTTCTTTTGACTTCTCAAACCACACATTTTATATTTTTCCTTGCTTCAGTTTTAATAATATGCATGGTTTTCCACCAAGTGCTACTTATTCAGTAAGTGTAAGTGATGTCCAACTAGAATTCCAAAGGGATCACAACCATGGGTGTAATGGCAACAAGTGTGGGACTATTATATTTTTAAAATATAAGCTTTTAGGTTAATTAATGTAGGAAGGAACATGTAGGAGGTCATCTAGTGAATGTTTGACTCTGACCCAGTTTCACCTGCTTGCCAGAAGTACCCAACTTGTTCCCAGGCTTAGCTGTAAGAGAAGATTTTTACTTTGCACATCTTGAACAGATGGGAAAGACTTTGTTTTATTTCTTCTAAATATTTTCTCTGATTGCATTCCTTCAGGAAAGACAGTGCTTAAATATTGTGAAGGTATTGCAATCATTCACACTGCATGCTAGACTGTAAAGTTCATAAAACAAAAACAAATGAACCACAGATATGTTATATCAGTTTCTGTCTTGAGTCATGCATTGGATGAGGAAGATTTTTGGGGTTGTAAGGAAAAGATCACAGATGGAAGATTCAGCCCAGTCATCCATTCATACAACCTTTCCATTATAGAGCACCTGCGACTAGTTCTTTCTCCTGAGCACTTCAAAGAGTACATGCAGTGATATTTTTTTAACTTTGAACAAAAAGAATGTTTGCATTTCATGTGACTCATTAACTCGACAGAGCCATAATATATCAATAGAGCTACATGGAAAGAGAACTATAATAGCACAATGAGTCTGTAGTCCTATTTCTAATTAACATGGCTTAACTAGACACAATGAGCAATATCACAATGTAAGCACACTCCTGTGACAGTCGTAAAAAAAATAATCTGGAAAGGTTCAAAGGATTTCAGTCCAAAAACCTGGTAATTTTTTTCCATCATCACAACTCAATTTCATTTCAACTTGCAGCTTTTGAAAGGAGCAGTCAAGAGCAGTATTGGAAGATTAGGGCTACTATCATCATTACCCATATGCAAAACAGACGTAACATTTACTTCCCACAAAAAAAGACACTGTGATGTTTTCATTATCATTAATAAAATGCAATCTAGGTGGAAAACACTGTCCAAGGTCAAACAGTTCTATTTATAAGAAAGTTCTTGCTTTTCAGTCCACAGACAGCCACTGATTTGTTTTGCTCTTCCTTTTCCTAAAGAATATTCTGTTGTTTAGTTTTTGGTTTTTACTTATGTCCTCATCTTTGGAATCAGATAACATTGGGTTCCAGCACAATGCTTTGCACATTTGCCGTACTGAATTTTAAAGAGCCTCACCATTTTATGAAGTCAGGAAGCAAAATTTTAGTTTTGGAAATGCTGGTACCATATACATTACAAAATAGGAGGCTTTAGGTCTGCAAAGTCACAATCTTCACCAGAAAGTAACACTACTCTCTAGTCTACCAGATTATTTTATAGTTATTCTATTTTTTTAGTATCTCTTATATTTATCCAAGAACAACAAAATCAGAGACTCAAGACAAGCAAGGAATAAATAGTACTGTTACCCATATCTGCACTGTAGCAGCACTTTGTCAGGAGCAGCTATTCTGAATCTTCTGTCCTGAGGCATTAAAGCAAAGGTCACGGTAACTTGTGCTCATGAAAGATCTTGTGGTCTTTCCCATAAGCTTCAGGTGACAAATGCAGAACCTTGGACAAAATCCAACTCAGGAAATTGCCTTCTAACTACATAAAATAATTTCTGCAATTTCAATTGAGTAATGTATTTTTCTCCACACTCCATCTTAAGCTCCTGTTCTTGGGCAGCCTTCAGTAACATGAACACTTTACACAAGAGTTGTTTTGAATTCTAAATATTCATAAATAGTTAAATTTCATTAAATACTTTAGCAACTGGTTTCAAAGGACTCATAAAATCTCAAGCTTTTCTATTGAAATTTTATGTTGAAGAATTAACTTGTGCTAACACAGCATTTTCCTAAACTCTGTATTTAACTTCACAGTTGGTGATTTCTGATTATTTTTATTTATTTTTCTCCTACATATGTTGGAAAAGAACTTCTTTAATAAGCTATCTTGTTAGAATCTGATTGGGAATTTTTAGCATATGGAAAGAAGACTTCCTTCTTTGCTTTTAGTATAGCAAATCTAATGGACATTATGTTTATAGTCGTTTACCATAAAGCTGGATTAGTTAGAGAAGGACAACAGTCAAAGGCTAGATACTTTCAGCTGCTTGAAAATGTAAGCAGAGTCCCTGAATTAGCTTGTAATGCCACTAAGAGCCTGAAATTTATGGGAAACATTAGGACTAAGGTTCTGTGAATATTATGGTTGAAGGTTTTGGAAAAACTTAACTCGGCAAAGATGCCAGAGAGCATAATCCAGGCTTGCTGTCCCACAGTAATTTCTCAGCTGAAAATTATCAGCTTCTCTCCAACAGCAGCCCCTAGGTAGTGACCCTTCTGAAGAGGTCCTGGATCTCAGCTGGCTCTGTTCCAGTAGCTTGAACAGGATGAGGTCTATATCCAGTGAAGGGGGTTTGGCTGTCTTGCTGCACAAGAGGTGTCACACTAAATCACTTTTAACAGATTTTGTTTTGCAGACACATGCCTAGACCTGTTGGAAAGCTCAAACAGTTCCATAAATGTTAAATGACTTTGTTCCAGAAGATGTATGTTTAAAGGCTACACCTTTAGTAGAAACATAATTCTCACATTTCACTTGTGAGTTTTCCTCTGTATTATAACACCCAATACTGGATGAAAAATATATTTATATTTTGTGACAAAAAATTATCTCTTATGAAGACATAGCCTGTAAAGTTCTTCTTGCCTACATAGGCTTATTTCCTTCTAACTGCATATATTTTTTCTGCAGTCAGTTTTAGATAATCATATTATTCTCAGCTAAGTTTTTCAAATGATATATAAAGTACTTATTTTATCAAACAGCTGCCACAAATAATCTTAAAATGGAAGATTAAAATCTTCAAAGTCAGTCAGTGACAGCATTATACTTGCATATACAATCTTAATACAACCACAGGTGTAGCAGTTTTTAATGCCATTTGCATATACTACCTCTTCAACATAGCATCTTCTTATGATCTTAAAATACATGTGAAATTCAGCAGAAAATAAAGACCAAGTGTAGTATTTTCACAGCTAAATTACAGGAAATGAAAAAATGTTTGTCCATGTGTTTTGAAATCCCCTATATTTGATACATTACAGCTTCTAATATGTGCAAGTGAGGTTGGGGTATGGAGAGGAAGGGAGAACTGAAAGGATCATGGGATAATAATCTTATTTGAGAGGATTGATAATCTATGATGAAGGTGCCATTTACCAGAAAACACCAGCCCATAATTGCAACCTCAGTATGATACACAATAAGTTGCACACTCAACTGTCCTCTTTGAGGTTATCAGGAAGTGTAATGTTCTGGATGTTTACACCTTCTTTCAATAATCTTCTGTATCCAAGTTTGGGGTTCTTTTTTTTTTTCACAGCTTTAATGGTCTTCTAGTACTGTTTTGTGCTGTTTTGTATTATACACATATTCATGAGGATAAGACAACCAACTAGGAATATTTTCACAAAAATGTATTTTGTTTTATGGAGTGAGGACTAATTTAATAGGTATGAACACATATCAAGAACAAATACCTAATTCTGTAATTTATTTCATCTCTAACATTGTGTTTCTCTTTCTAAACATCTACTGTACAAACTTTTCCCAACCAGTTCTCATAAAGTACAACATCATTGAATGGGTGATCATTATTAAGAGCTACAGTTCTGATTTAAACTGTTTCAAGCTGAACAAAATGAAGCAAATTGTATTCTCATTTGTACTGTTATGCAAAATTTTCTTTAAAAGCTATTGTTTAGTGGAGTTTTCCAAAGATTTTGTGATGAAATCCAGAACAAGGAGACAATCCTTACTCAAATTGAATTTAGAGAAATGTTTCCTCCAATATGCCTATTTCTTAGAATTCTGTTCTTCCCATAGACCTTACACTTTCAAGTGTATAAATATCAGAAAAAACAGCGCTATTTATAACTAAACCAAAGAAAATAGGTATTTTCCTGCTTTTTATTTTGCTATTTTTTAATTTCAGCTTTGTACGTCAGCTAGTTATTTAAAACTTCAAATTTTCTTACCAAAGAACTTCTTTATTCTTGTCTTGAAGATATAGAGCTGATTTATGTGCAGCAAACACATAAAAATTCCACAAGATTCTGCATAAATATTTCTCTATTGTTTCATACAATATTTCATTGTTACAGTACTTGATTTCTCTACAGTTTTAACTGAATGCATGGTCTATACTTCTTAATCAATCATAAGAGAATACCTATTAGGTATGAAGAAAGAAAAGTTAAAAATGCTGATACAGATTTCTTATATTAAAAAAAATTGCTATCTTTCGTATAGCGCAAAAAAAAAAAAAAACTCCAAAAAAATCCCCTCTATCAATCTATTTTAGAGCCCATATTATGCATAGTCTAATTCAACACACAGCAGAGATGCCTTGCCCATTGTCCTGTGGTGACAATGATACTCCAGTGTCCCCATCATCTATGTCTTTTCTGCTTAGAAATGGGTCAAGTAGCTTTAACAACAGGAAAGCTTTATGGTTTTCCACCATATGCTACAAGGAATAAGACAACACCAAATTTCATCTTAGCAGTTCTGTTGGCTGGGGGAAAATTATAGACAATAAATATATTTTTTTCCTCTAGTCTGGTATTTCCCATGCTCTCAAAAATGGTTATAAAGGGGGTTTTAGATTTTTGCATAAAAAAGACAAAAAAAAAGGAAAAAGAAATTATAATTGCTCAATCTAGGGAAATAAATAAACTTCTGAATTATTGTAAAGTAGGGCAGATGCACCAAAAGCACTTTTAGAATGATAACTTTTAGTTTTCCTGTTTCAGCATTAAAATTTAGATATGAAATTCTGTTCTATTTCCCTCTAGTGACTACTTTCATTGAAATAGGATTTCATTCAGATTTATTGTGAAGTAGCAGAATGGGAGATGACCCCTTAAGGCAGCCACTCATTTCTCTGTAGCAAATTATGTAATTCCTGAATTTGATTTCCAGTGCACATGAGGCATAAGATGTGCTTTAGTTAAAAAGAACAGGGATGACGAAGAGAAGGGCTTTATTCAAGTGCTCTAAAATGGATTTTGAAGATGTTTTCAGTTTTGGTATCTGCTTCTCTGTTAACATGTGTTTTCAGATCAGCTTCCATGAATTCAAGTGAGACTTACCATTTTTCTCATGTTAGGACAGGTTAATATGAACCAATTACTTCCACAAAAAGCTGAATGCCTATTTGAGATGTACTTCTACCTATCTGGGGCGATGCTTTTGCAGGCATTGGAAATTTTCCTTCAGTTTTATAACCTTTGAGAAATTTTATTATTTTTTCGTTCTTTGCTGTTGGGAAGTTATATCTCAGAGTAGGAGTAAGAAAACAAGAGTAAAAACCCCCAATTCTAAGGAAAGCATTGCCAGAACTTTCTGCCTATCCCTTTTCCTTCCTGTTTTAGCCCCAAATTTTATAAAAATATAAAGAAGAGTGGTGGTGGGGAAAGCTTTTACAAGAAAACAAATGTTTTTGTTTCTTTTCTAAAAGCAAGTAGTAGCATTTAGCAATTCCCACATGGAGTAATACAAGGGAACACAAGTTGTGTGTTCAGGCCCGCTGCCATCACTAAACGTAATCTCTTGTATTCCTTGGGAAAATTTTTTGACATCAGTTCATTGAATTTTAAAAAGAATCTTCATCTATAATTTGCACAAACCCATGATGCTGTGCAAACCCACAGGCCTGGCCATCAGGAATGAGTGTAAATATAATTTTCAAAGCCATGGTAAGATGTGGCTGGTTCCTAGGTCATCCTTTCCATGTGTTTCCAAGACTTCCAGTCAACAGATAACCTTAAGCCATAAAACCTTCTCCCTGGTACCATCTTTCCTTTTCCAGAAAATTTATTTGAAAAAGTATAAAGGTTATATGGAACTAAACACACCTTTGCATAACTTAGTAGACCTTTCCTGATCACATTTGAGACCCAGAAGACACAACTGATTGATCTTTGTAGGTATTATGCCTCTAATCACTGTGGCTGGATAGCCTTTCCCATTTAGTTAAATGAGCTAAATCGGAACTAAAGGATTAGTAAGTCAGTTATGGAGGTTTTTCTTTTGGTTTTGTACTAACCAGGAAACAGTACTCCAGGTTGGACAAAGAATTTTCCTTCCTTTCAATCCTCACTGCATTTGGTTTCCCTAAAACCCTAATACATCTTCAGCTACCAGTGAACAAAACCATGATGTATCCAATGCATCTTTGCCTGTCTCCTGTCAGGTGCTCCACTGAAAACAGAATTATAGGAAGTACTTTACAGAAGACCCTTTTGTAGTGAACCCATCATCTCCTGTAATGTCTTTATTTCAGTGCAACTGCCTTTCCATTCACTTGATTTGTATTTCCTGTCACAGTCTAAGGAATTTCTATATTATTTTCATTTCATAAATCCATCATATGAGATAGGTTTAAGAAAGTCAATAATATTATATCTTTTTCTCCATTCATCTTGAGAAAGAACATTTTTTTGAACTTCTACATTAATGATGAAAAATTGACTGCAGTTTTGCAGAAGAATTTACTTATTAAAATCTGAATTAATCATATAAAAGGAAAATCCTCATTGCCTTATAATGTAGCAACCACTAGATTTGAAAAGTGACTTTGTCTTGGGTTTTGTCTTTGCTCTCATAATTCTGTTTATTTTTCTTTGCACTGATATTACTTCTGGTCTATGAACTATCCTTGATATAATATTTAAAGTAATAATTACATGGGTCAGAAAATTTGTCCAAACATTTTGTGATTTCCTATATTCAAATCAAAACTTAACTTCAGATTTTAAGAAAGTACATGTATTTTTTGTTCATTTTCAAGGGGAAAATTTTCTGCTTAAGAAACCGTATGGAACTCATGGGATTTATACGAACAGATAATTTGACTGAGAAGGTACCGGACTTTGAATGCTTCCATACTGTCTAATTTAATTATTTAGCAGACATAAGTCTGTATATCTTGTTTGGTTCTCACAAAAAAATAAAATAAATTACATGTTCTCTGTGTATCAAGGATAACTGATATTATTCTGAAACCCAGGTGATATAGGAATAAAAGCCTGCTAAAATGTTGAAGGTGAAAGCAAATTGTCATGTTTTGGTCTGGTCACAAAGATAAGGTGGACGATGCATTTTCTGGGGAACTGGCAAACATATGAAGAGCACAGTACAGGTCTGAGGTGACCCTTTCTTCATCCAGACCACTTGGAAAACAGAGAAGCTGAAACAGGTCAGTAACAAAGCCTTATGGGGACATATCTGTTTCTACAAAAGCTAAAGAGAGCAAGTAAAGAAAAAGGCTTCTGCCTGTGTTTCTGGCCAGCCTGGAAGAACAGGCTGAGATTGTGCAAATGCAAAGTAACCTGTCAGAGTGACCATGAAATAGATGGCAGAATTAACAAGCCTCAGATGGTTAGAAGGGAGAACACAAACATCATAAATCATGGAGCTCAGGACAGCAGACTGCAATAAACACTCGGAGGTGGAAGTGCTAGATTTTTACAAAATGTCAGTAAAAAGGGGAGCAGGAATTGGAGAGAGCTGCTAGTGCTGTGAAAACAAACAAAAACAAAAGGAACAAAAAAAGGACAATTCATAGGCACAAAGTATCCTAAACTAGAGTGTCAGCAGTTTAGGAATAAAATGAGAAAGGCAAAAAATAACTTGTGACAAAGCAAAACATAGAAGAAAATTTATTATTATTAGACTATTAAGAAAAAATACTGGTCTGTTCCACAACAGGAATCTTGAGAAGGTCACAGTGTTGTCATCTTTGCTTCTGCCTTCACTAAAAATGTCAGCTCTGATCTTACAGCTAAGAAAACGAGCTGCAGAGATAGAGATGAGTAATAAAAACAGAACAGTGACAAACAGATTGGAAAATAGGTAAATGAGAGGTTCCCAGATAGGCTCAGTGGAAATTCTCTGTAGGTATTTTCCTTAAGCCTGCTTTTTGTCCCATGGATGATAAATGATTATATTTTGAAAACTTGTCAAAGATAAATTTGGCTCCACAAAACCCGAAAAGCCACTCCTACATCTAAAAAAAAAAAAAAAAAAAAAAAAAAAAAAAAAAAAAAAAAGAAAAAAAAAGATGAGAGACAGGCTAGTGGAGAGAAAACCACTCAGCCTACTTACAGTTTTAGAAAACCCTTGCAATGAAGAGTCAACCAAATCATTCACAAACACCTAAAAGACAGAAAAGTCATGACTGCCTGCATGGACCTTTCAATATCAAATCATAGTAAATTAATCTAATTCTTTTTATGAGATCAGAATTGCTAGGGTGTAACAATGAAAAATAAATAAGACAAAACTAATCGGTCACAAAAGGAGTTGTAGGTCACAAGATAACATGAAGCTGGGTGGGAGTGTTGTTCTGCTGAAAGGTGGGAAGGCTCTGGAGAGGGATCCATTGGTCAAGGCCAGTGGTGTGAGGTGGTCAAGGCCAGTGGTGTGAGGTTCAACAAGACCAAGTGCCAGTTCTGCACCTGGGTCACAACAACTCCCACAGGCTGAGGGCAGAGTGTCTGGAAAGCTGCCTGGTGGACAAGGACCTGGGGGTGCTGGTGACAGCAGCTGAACATGAGCCGGGGTGCCCAGGTGGCCAAGCAGGCCAATGGCAACCTGGCCTGTGCCAGCAATAGTGCAGCCAGCAGGAGCAGGGCAGGGATTGTCCCCCTGTACTCAGCACTGGTGAGGTCACACCTCAAATCCTGTGTTCAGTTCTGGGCCTCTCATGACAAGAAAGACATTGAGGGGCTGCAGCGTGTCCAGAGAAGGTCAACAGAGCTGAGAAGGGTCTGGAGCACAAGTCTTGTGAGGAGCAGCTGAAGCTCTTTAGTCTAAAGAAAAGGAGGCTCAGGGGGACCTTGTCTCTCTCTAAAATCACCTGAGAGGAGGCTGCATGCAGGTGAGGACTGGTCTCTTCCAAGCAGCAAACAACAGGACAAGAGGAAATGGCCTCAGGTTGCAGTAGGGGAGGTTCAGATTGGATATTAGGAAAAGCTAAGGGTGGTCAAGCATTGGAATAGGCTGCCCAGGGAAGCAGTGTAATCACCATTCCTGGAAGCATTTGACATGTAGACTGGCACTTATGGATATGGTTTAGGGGAGGGCTTAGCAGTGCTAGGCTGATGACAACACTTAATGATCTCAGCAATCTTGCCATTGTAAATGATGCTCCGATTGTATAAGTCAAAATTAAACTTCACTGATTTGAGTATCTTTTCTCTGATAGAAGCCACTAGCAGGTGTCAAGGAAGAACATGAAAAAGATATGGTAAGAATGTATTTAACTTTAATGTGGTAGGCTGTCCTGGTTTCAACAAATATGCAACTTAATGACTTTCAGAGCTGGAAGTTGCATCAACAACTATTTGGGGATATTCCATTCAAAATTAAAGTATATTTAAATAAAACATTGCAGAATTTGATATTATAATATATTTTTAAAAATCACTTATATTACCTTATGAATATAATATAATTGTTTATATACAGAGATCATACCAAAATCGGGGAAGTTTCTATCACTGAAAGATCTAGCAATAAAACTCCAAATAATCTTAAAAGGCTAAAGAACACTACCACAAAACCAGGATTCATATTAGAGGGAAAAGAAAAAAAAAAGTTATGTGTTTAGATTACACTACACAGATAGAAGATAGGGCATGACAGATCTGCTCCGCTGTAAATATCTGAGGATTAAAATGGATCAGATCAGAGCATGTGCCAATAACATTGCCAAAAGCAAACATACTGCCTAAATGAAAGGCTGGCTGCAAGAGTTGGTGCAGCATCCACTGGAGTAGGTTTTCAGTTACAAACACTGCTCCTTGAGAATAGTCTAGGTCATCTGAAATGAGTTAAGGGAGCAGAATGAACGATAGAATTCAATAAATTATTGTTCAATAAGGGTTGAATGGGTCATATAATCTCAAGGAGAGAAATTTGAAAGGAACTTCAACAGTTTTCAAATGTGAAAAGTAGCTGTAAGAAAGAGACTAAGCAATTCTCCATGAACACTACAGAAAAAGCAAGAAGTTTCACACATAAAGGCCAACAAGGAAAATTCAAACCCAGGTCTTGGAAAAACTTTTGGACAAACAAAGTTACTCACAAAACAGCTCAGTCTCCATCAATAGAGTTTATCTAAGAAAAGATAGACAAACACCTATAAAAAATGCTTAGGCATAAATGACACAGCTTCACATTAAGGGAGTTGGCATCCTGGGTCTTTTCTCATTTTATTTTCTGTATCCTTTCAGTTGTTTTTTTCTCTTTTTTTGCAGAGGCAAAGAACTACTTGAACAAATCACCAATGGATGTTGTAGAGTCTCAATTACTTCTAGTTGCATTTGAAAATAAAAGTCCTTCCTATGAAATACACTGTCTTGCAATAGTTAATATATGTGGCTTTATGCAAAAATGACCGACAAGGTCTTTCCTTATTTTTTTTCTGAAGGAGATTAAACTGCAGGTTTCTAATGCTTTCTTCTGGCCTTACTATCTAGATGTTATAAACAAATTAACAGAATACTGTTTAGTACTGCAACACATTGCCCAGAGATGTTATAGATCTTCAGTCCTGGGCAATATGCTGTAATTTACCCTACTTTGAGCACCAGTTTGGTCTGCACAGTCTCCAGAGGCTCCTTCTAGCTTCAGCCCTTGTGATTCTGTGAGATCCTGTGATTTCCAGATTGCAACTACATTAAGTTCATCTTATCACCATGAATCAAGTGAAAACTCTGAAGCATTCAAGAATGAAAAGAAGAAAAATCGATGTGAAGAGCATTTTCTCTCCTGTCATGGTCCACATGGCCTTTTTTTTCCTGATGTATCCTAATTATTTTTGTTCCAACTGGATTGCTTTTCTAATGAAAATTGGGCTCTTTTCTGCTGTTATGAGGGTGGGAAATTAATCTGGTGAAAGTTAGAGACTTTATGAGATGCCACCCTGTATATATGTGATACAAAAAACAGAAGGCAGTTTGGTAAAATGGAGAACATGATGTGATGCTCCACATGAATCGGGAATTATAAAGACTGTTTTAGCACAATAGTTTAGAATGGATAATATGAATTTTTAAATGAGAGAAAGGTAAGTTTTCAATGGAATATGCTTAAAAGAAAAATAGACAAAATACTGGAAGATGTTCAGTGTGTAAAGAAAGACAGGGAATGGAGGGGCCAAACCAGGAGGAATCAGCTTCTACAGCCCAGTGAGGGCTGCTGTCTGATTCTAGGCCCTCACCATTGAAATCTGGATTTGTGTCATATGCAAGTCACATCTGTGACCGATATAAACCCAACCATTCTGTGCATGAGGGTTCTTCAGTAATGGTTCTTTTTAAAGGCTCACAAAAGAGGTTTACCTTTGTCCCCAGGACAGCAGAAGCAGGACAACCTAACTAACTCAGTTCTCTGTCGAACCCATATTTTCAGAATAAGATTCACTTCCTTTGATTTATCTGACCCCTCAGAAGAAACCACAGACATAGATAGCACAGACAAATCCCTGTCATGGTGCAATGAAGAGATACATGTTTCTAAATGGGAGTGAGAATCACAAGTAAACACAGCAAGCACTATGCTAAGCAGAGGTAGTAGTAACAAGATGACATGGTGTCCCCTTATTGAAACGCTGAGCTAAAAGCTTGTGCAAGCCTGTCAATTAGAGACTCAAATGTTGGCACTTAAACCAAGTACTTTGGAAACAGAACACTCCTTCATTCACTTAAATGGCTGAAAAATGGAAGTGGTGATTATATTTATGTTATAGATTAGAAGTTAAGTGCTCCTATGCAGGAAATAGAAACTCTGAATATAAGACCTTCCAGAACCTGGTGGTACAAACCCAAAATTTCCATCTTCCATCAGCAGGGATTATCAATTTTAGAAGGAAGCTTTGGATGAGAATTGCTTTCCTGCAGAAGCTCTGTCATCATGCAATAAAGAATTCACTGTTCCCATATACCAAGAAATTTACTACTCAAATTTACTAACAAATTGAGAATGTAATTTCATTTGAAAATGAAAAATAAAGGCAAAGCCACTGTTAAAGAGAATTCATCTGTGAATGGCAAATTGCCTCCTGAAGCAAATGCACTCATTACGCTCAAAGAAGGGATGAGATCTCCCACAGTTAAATAAAACTAGTAGGAAAAATAATTGCTTGATAAATCAGAGTAATTAAATTTTGCACATGTGAATGCTACTGCACCTCTGTCTTCAGTACAACAAGGCCAGCCCTGTAGCAGAGAAACAGCACATAAAGCTCAGCCTTTACTCCCTGAAAAATGTATTACTGAAAGAAATAGTACATCTTTTCCCTTTTAGCTCTTAACTAATGAGGAATGGGAAATCTTACCCCACAAAGCTATTGGGATCAGAGCAGCCAAAAACTGTGATGATACTATCTAGTTCCACTTCACCTCCTGCAAACATTCCACTGATTATTTGTATGTCTTCTAGCATTTAAAAACCACAAAGCAATAGACTCTTCTTTTCTTTGGGAACCTGACAGGTAATTACTTGGTCTGTCCTATATGTTAATTTTTGTATACCAAGTAAATAACTGTTTCCCCTTATAAACTTCCATAGGAAAAAAATACCCATGAGGCCTTTAAACTTTATTGGTACTCCGATTGCTCTGTATTAGTTCTGAAAAGAAGCTTCAGCCACTACCCTTTCAAATTTTAAAAGTTAATTCTTGACCATTGAAACTATTTTTGTGTTTAGTCTATTTAAACACAGTTATGTACATCTAGGCACGCATGCATTCATCTGTTGTTCATCTGCCTGCTGCAGTCAGCAGAAATCCAGCCAATGCAACCTAGAGCACAATTCAGTTCACCCCATCCAAGGGAACCAGCAGCTGCTGAGCTGATTCACTCGCTCGGCTCCAGTGACTCCAGCCTTCAACTTTATTGACTCGAACAACGGCTTTGATACTGAGGGCTCAATCCATTCCCACACAGAAGGAGCCAGTGCCATTTGAGATGGACAGCATAACCTGCCTGTCCTGTTGGCAGTACATCTTGCAGAGCTGTCAAGATGCCTTGCATACTCCAGGGCATCTGAAATGGCAGTTCCTCTGTGGGGGTGACTGAAGCAAGCCTTCAGGCCACAAACAGACTCCTGCAGGTAGGCATAACAAATTTGGTATCGGTTGAAAGCTGAATCTCTGGAATTCAGGAATTTGAACAGCTTTATCTGAAAAGGCCATGGTACTTCCACAGTATATGTAGCACTCATAAGGAGTGGCTTATTATGGTTTCCCTCCTATTCAAGAGACGAACAGGAGGAAAGCAGAGCACAGGCTCATTCATATCTGTTCCTCAGGAGTACAAGGATGCGTTGCACACTCTGTCTTCAGAACCAGTCAAGCAGAAAGCACCAGCAATTCCTTTCACAAGAGTTACAGAAGAGTAATTTTGGACTTAAGGGTCATTTTAAAGCATAGCTATATGATCAGATTTAGATGGTCACAAGTTAACTCTACATTTTATGTCACCTCAGGTTCGCAATGCAGTTAGACACATTATTACAGGATAACATTTGAACTAAAAATTCACACCTCCCGGTTTATTCATGCAGGCTCTGTAGACAGCAAACTGGGCTACAATCCAAGCAGGAACTGGCCTGTGCTGCAGAATCTTGGGCAGAGATAGCACCAGATACTAACCTTTGAGTATTTGGGTATACTCAGATACTTTGGTGCTGACCCCCTCACTGCAAGATCACCACAAATTTGGTACATTGAAACATCAGGCAGCAAAAGACACAGGGAGCACTGAGAGAGCACTGAGAGAGCATATTCATCTTTTGACGGTCCACTTTTGACAAAAGAGAAGTTGTCTTTTATTAAGAGGATCAAACCAAAAACCAGCAATTTTCCCAACAGCTTAATGTTCTGTAAATATCAGTTCCCTGTGCAATTTCCTTTTAAAAAGTTCAGATAATCTTATTACATATGTGATCTCTGTGCATTTAGTCTCCTTTTAACTTCTCTACTACAGCATTTTTGTAGAAATTGACCTTAATAAATGTGATTATGGATGCAGTTTACACAGGTATAGTTCCTGATATAACTTATCCATTTGGTGGTTAGCTATTCTTTTAGACTGGATATTGCCAGATGACTGAGCAAGTTCTTTGAGCTTCTTCTCAACATGCCTCTTGTGTGTATGCGTCGTGTCTGGCAAAAACTGTAGTGTCCACTGAGAGAAAGAAGACATGTAGCAGATGCTCGACTGCATTTCTTTTCCTGCTTGACTGCAGTGACTGCTCTGAGAAGTAAACAATCCACTCGGTAAAACAAACTGCTGCAAATGCTCACCATGGGTTGTATCATTTGGTTATTACCTTCCTTATTCTTTCCCTAAACAGGTTTATTCAAATTTCCCTACAAATCTATACACTCCTGAATTTTTATCAGCTATATCTCTTCCCTCCAGGCAGAGCCCGCACTTCCTTTTTCTCCAAGACTGTTTTATCTATATGTAGGATGGGATTGTTTGTTTTTGTAAGGTACTTATTCTTGGAATTAGTTCCTGCTTTTTTACTAAGGTATGGCATGTTCTCTAAAGTATTCAGTCCCTCAGTCAGACAGAGACGAAAAAAAAAAAAGCCATATCTCCCATTTTCAGATTTGAAAGAGCAGCTGATGTCAGAAAGCAGGATAAAAAGGTGACCTTAAAACAATCTGGTTCATGATGATGATGCCTTTTAGTCTCAATGTCCAATTTGTCTCAGAGCACATGCAGGGTGAAGACTGCAAAGTAAGACTAATGAGTATGGCAGAAACGTGCAGTAATTCATCATCATAACAAAGCATAGCACAATTATCAGAAATTTCCTGTCGACTTGCCATGATTACATGGAAACAGATTGTTTCATCTGCTCAGTTAGAAGTGCAAGAATACTGAATCAAAAACCAGAAAGGGATTGTTGCCACATATATATACAAGTTATTTTTTTAGGATATGACAAATGTAAAATTTGGCTTTATTTTGGGGTTTGTACACTGAAATAGTATTCATTTGATGCCTAGCCAAATGGGTCTCCATGTTCTGCAACAGACACTTCACAAAAAACATAGGGAGAAGAGGCAGTTGGCTGCAGGGTTTGAGGAGTTAATGGATGTAATCACAATACCTTTTTCATGCTTGCCAAAGACTTCACTGCAGCAAAAATTTCAAGAATGGAAGGAAGGGAAACCTTTAATTAGTTGGAATTTACTTATTTAAAAAAAATCCAAAAACCCCTTGTCTCTGCTTGGTACATCTTCCTGAGAAAAGACAACATCAGCATTACTTTGTGAGTAATTTGGTTTGGTCCTGTTCCTGGTGTTCAGCTACCTGGAGTACAGTTTAGGCTGCTGTTTATTTGACTCTCCTCCCTGAGGACCACTCTTCTGTAGGAAAATTAAAGCTATGCAATGCTTACACAGACATTTCTTGCACTTCTGCTGGAGAACAAGACCCATTCTGAGTAAGCACTAATAACAGACAACACTGCAAGCAGCTGCTTGGGGCTCACATGCCTGAGAGACATAATATTAAAGGAGAAGTCACTGCTGAAAGGAGCAGATAGATTGCATTTGCTATAACAGATCTCTACTGTATTTCAATGATCATGCCACTTAGGTAAAGTGGGACTTTGAGAGCTAAAGTCTAATTAAAATAAGTGGGCGTTACATAACCATGCTCAGAAGGCAAATTTTCTGCAATATTCCTTAGTGACTAGAAGATGCCTTTCTTTAAAGCATTTGCACAACCCAGATCTAGCAATTTAATGGTTGGAAGATGATAAAGAAATAAATTAGATTTTGGTACACAGCAGTCAAATTAATTTCAGGGGTATATGTAACTCTTAGCACTTAAGTCCCATAACCACATCATACCCCATATCAACTGGAAGGTCCCAATTTTTCAGGGAAGGCTGGATAGCACACATCACACAATTGCTTTTTAGAAGATGTCATCATGTATCATGACAGAAGTCATGATTCAGGGAATGCCTTAGCTCCACCAGGATATCCATTATGGTCAGGGCTGTATTGCTCAGGTTCTAGGGATGCATCTGGCCCAGGGACTGAATTTAACCTTCCTGTCCTCTCTTTTGTTTTGTTTGAATTGGTTCGCCTCTGTTGCTTTCATTATTTTCTTCCTCAAACAATTTCCTTTATTAATCTTCTTTCCTCATTTTTCTCTCTTTCCTGGTTACTTCCAGATTAGCACCAGGATGGAAGTCCCATGGGGAGCCCCACTTGGCCCCTTTCTGCTAAGTACAACAGCCAGTCTTGGCAAAGTGAAGACATTCTTACAGAAGCAATGGGGAGCACTGGTGGGAGGGTCTGCTTTGGGTGTCACAGGTTGGATGATCTGTCACACTACTGCAGTCCAGGTAACAGTGCAGCCCCTGTGCTCTGCCAGCACTTCTCTCAGTTACCCTCATGAAGGAACCATGTAAGCAGCAAAGACAGCTAGGCTCACTCTATCTGAGCCTGGTTTGCCAGCATTGCTTTCTTAAGGAATGCTGCACAGAACTCAGTCTCCAGGGAGGGAGAGCCTGCTGCAATCAACCTTATGAAGGAAAATATATCAGCCTTGAATTAATTTCACTGTATGGATGAATTCTGCCCAGTTCCTGGAATTTTTGCAAACCAGTTTCATCTACCCCTAATTTACTGATCTACTTTTTAAAATGTAAACAACTTTCAAATATGATTTTATTGCATTTGAATATAATTCTTGTCATGTTCTGTACTTTTCTGCTTCACTTCCAAAGAATGTTGTGATGATTAACTCATGCATTATGTGATGCCATGTGTAATGCTCCCTTGTGACGATAACTCAAATTGCTATTTTCATGCTATCTTCCTGTCTCTCACTCTTGTTTTATTTTTACTCTATCCTTTTACTCATTTGAACAGAAATATTTTCAAGAATATATTTCTGTCTCCTTTTGCCAACTGACTGCCAGCTCACAGAGTCTAGAACAATGGGTAAGTGGAAATATGCGGCTGCCATAGCTTTGCTTCCAGTTGCTAGAGAGCTCACTTCCCCAGGAATTCTCCTGCACCTTCATCTGCAGAGCTCAGTCACTCATCAAAACATCTGCAAGTTGTCAGTGAACCCTTTGAATGCTTGGTTAGCAAGTGAGGCGTACAGCAAGGGTTCAGTTCAAACAAACAAGGAGCAAGCTCATAGCTTTACAACTTTGTTATATTCAAAATAAGAGTCAGTACTCTTAAACCTTCATTCTAGATATCAGTAGAGAAAGAGAGCTTCTGGATGTTGATTGATCTAGGATGAAATGGAAATTATTTTTTAGCATATTAATTATTCATAACCTGAATAAAGATGCAGATAAATCCATTTCATTTTGCTATTTAAATAGAAGAAATAGGGAGAAAATTTTAAAGTCCCATAATTTTGACAGTGCTGTAGGAACTTGTATGACATGCATGGAGAACCTACAGCAATGGAAAATCCTGAAAATCTAGGAGAGGAGAAAGCGACAGCAGAAGACATTCAGTCAAGAGAAATTTGAGGTTTCTTTTGAATCCTAGTTGTCCTTGATCAGTAATAACCTGTCACTGTTTACAAAGCCCATATCCCAAATCTATCTAGAAAATGGTAAGAAAACTAAGGATAGGAAAATTCAGCTTTCAGAAGGAGGCATAGTTTAATCACCTATTTTCCACCAAGTGTTCTGTGCACAATTGTGTCAACAAAGGACTAACCAGAATAAAACCAGGAAAGTCCATGCAAATAGATGTTTGAGGTTAATAACTCTTGTGAGCCTATCCAGGGCTGGCACTAGGAAACTCTATCATCACATAACAAGAAATACAGTTTAAAAAGATTGGTTTAAAGTTTTAAGTCCACCTCCTTGTGAGAGCAGGTTGTTCTCAAAATACTCTAAGCAGTAGTTTCTAGTATAGCTTTAAATACACAAAGCAATGGCTATGCTCTTCCTTGTCTTGAAATCTATCCAAGTTTGGAATTCAGTGGCTTTTACTGTTTTCCATTTCAGTTGCTACATATACAACAGAAAACTGCATTTTACATTAGGTGGCCCTATATGAGTGTGCTCAATCAGTAAAAATGTTTACTGCATATAGGGGCTATATGGATGCAACCCCAATAGCTGCCAGACATTAGGATGGAAAATGCCTTAGACTTTCACATCACAACCTGATCACCTGTTCTTTTATCCTATTACTCCCACAGAGAGACCACCCCAAGTAACATATCCAGTCAGACTGTTCCTCCTTGCTGTCAAGGTCACTTACAGACATTAGTAGATATTCATCTATCCTTAGCCAGTAAACTGAAAGACGTTTCACTTTCTTGTACATCCTTATCTAATAATGTTTCTCTCTGAATTGCCTCCAGTTCACTGCACTGTTAATTAACTTTTATGCACTACCAGAGATGAATGCATCTCAGCAGTGACTTAAGTGATTTCTTTACAGCTTGTGTTTCAGTTTCCATTCATAAAACACTTCAAACTATATTAGTCAATATTGCCCCCCTTTCTAATACCTTTGCATTTCCATAGTATCACTCATTGTAAAGTAAAAAAGGGCAGAGCAACAGAGGAAGTAAAAATTTAAATATCAATATTTGACTCTGTCTGAAATACTCAATCTGGTTAGGGAAAAAAAATTCTCTGAGTGTTAGCTCTGTACTTTCTACATGTCATTTGCATTATTAAACAACAACATCTGACCCTTGCCTTAAATACCAATATAAAAGGACCTTAGTTGTTTAGTAATATTGTTTTAAGCTCAAGTTTCATACCAAAAAACCCAACCCAAACCTTGTAAGCACTACAAAATGTGTCACTGTGGCAAGGATTTCTTCAACTGCCTGCAAACAGCACACAGCTCTTCCTGCACATTTTAAAGACATATCTAGAGTTTACAAGCATTTTCAATGTTATCACCTAATTATTAGAGAGACAATTTGCAAGAATAAACAGTTCATACACTGTCTGAACCTCTTAGCATTATAATGAACATGGATATAAAATTTAGTTACATAATAGCAGAACATGTCTGACTTACACAAATGTTGAATCATTTAGAGTTTAAAGCTGAAGTTTCCCAAACTGGTGGTCTATAGATTTCTGTCAGTGGTCTGCAGCTGAAGGTTTATTGCTGTCTGGGTACACAGTATTCATTCCCTATGGATAGTGGGGAGAGAAGAGATTAATAACAAACAAACTGACCAAGACAAAATACTTCAGTTTATCAGCAGCAATAAAACATTTTTTACTAAAGACTGTAGCCCTACAATTTCTGTTAATAACTTCTGTATTTTATGATGATTTTGTAAAACAGACAAAATTTTTATGTTTATCCTGAAATTTTCCTTTTCAGACTGTTTCCTCTTTTCCAACCTATCCATTTATGAGAAAAAGACTACACAAGATATTATTTATAGGATATTTTCAACAGACAAAACACCATGAACTCAAAAACAGATAAAAAGAAGTGTTATGTGGCTTAGGAAGCCTGATGTCACTGATGATGGCTAAAATGGAAAATGTGAATGTACAAGGAATTTAAGCAAGGAAAGGGAGGAAAACAATTGCAACTGAATATTTTGGGACAAAATTAGGAAAGACAAAAGCATCTGATTCTCAAAGATTTCACAAAGAGGCATTCTACAAGTCGATGAGCCTGAGAAAGGAAGATCAGTGAAAAAAATGGGTGTGCTGAAGGGAAGAGAAGAACTAGCAGTGAAAAGATTAAATGCCTTTTTTGCCTTTGTCTTCACAGGCAAAACCTTCTCCTGGGCCTTTGTGTTTCTGCAAAGAAGAGGGGCAATCGTCAGCAGGGGAGCAGTAGTCCAGGAACTGCCCACAGAGTGGACATAGTGTAAGGGGCTCCTTTGGTTGTCCACAGAGGTGCCCAAGATGACTGTGGGGTTACTGCCTATCACCTGGGAGAAACTGCAGCAGTCAGAGGAGGGCCCTAATGAGTAGAAACAAGGCTGACATGTGTCCATTTTAGGGGAACAATGGCTACAGCAGATACCAAGCCACAATCCAATACAAAGAGACCTTAATAAACTCAGGAAATAGGACAGCAGAAACCTCATGAAGTTCATCAAAGTATCAACTTGGAGTTCTAAGCAAAATAAATGCACGTCTTTGGGGTCATTTGGGGATAAAAATGTGATTTGTTTTAGGATAGGCTGAAGTATGTTTTTTAAACAAATAAAATGTTCAGCAGTTTTCCCCCCCATGCCATATTTCAGTATATGTAATTTCCATAAACAGTCGCTGCTGAATTTGGCACACTATTATATATATGTAGAAAACATTTGGCCATGGTTTTGTTAGAACTGCCTCTGTGACTGCCACAGTTCCCCTTTACTCTTCTGTCATTGTCTGTTCATCTTATTTAATGTCATTCATTCTAATTTCCATGCTAATAAACTCAAAAGCCACAGATAAAAAGAGGAACCGACATGTACTACTACAAAGAAAATATATCTTCAAATTGCTGTCTCAAAAACACATTTCAAATTACATTTTCTTTCTTTTTTTTATTTTATTTTATTTTAATAAGTGATGGCTAAAATCAAGTTCAGGAATACATTTAAGAATATTTGTTTATTAAAACATAAAAATTTTCCACTTCCACAAAGTAGAGACTCAATTGCTCAACAATCACGACCAATTCCAAACTTTCTCAAGTCTAATGAAACCATTGCTTTAACTGTATTAGTTATCCAAGTAGTACAACTTGCACTGCAGGATATAAAAGATTCATGTCAGTAGAGATTTAAGCTCAGAAAAGTAGAACAATACTTAATGGTTAGTGAACTGCATTGGAATATTCCTTCAAGCAATTTCTCTTTTTCTACGTCTTTGTTGCACTCTATTTTATTTCATCCAAGCCAAGTGAAAAACCTACAAATACTTAAATAAATTAAGGGTTTACTGTTACCCCAAAATTCAAGATGAACTTGTGGTCATCCACATTTGTTTCATAGAGAAACTGCTTTCAGAAAAGCAAGAAATAGTAAGACTTGCTGGTTAGCCCTGAGCTTATAAGCAATAATGAAAAAGAATAACTCTAATGAAAACAGCAGATAAGGCAGGAAGAAACTTTCCAGAAGTGTAATTTTGGATCCTGAAATACACTGTAGTGAGAAGCAACCTGGGTGAAAGATACACTGCAGTTCTTTCCAAAGCCTCTGTTTTGGTTTTCACCTAGTGAGACAACAGTGAACAATGGAACAATGGAAACAACCATCATATTGGCATCCTATATTTCTGGCCTTTTAATACTTTTTCCTCTCAAATATGGAATTCCATAGCTGCATTCTCTGAATATTTTAAGCTTGATTATAGAGTTCCTGCAATCTGTTTTAGACTGCTTGTGTCAGGCGATAACCCAAAAGAATGAAAACAAGTTAATACTTGCAGAGGTGCTGTAAGCATGCTGTGAGCATGCCTCACATGCCACAAAGCTCACTCTGTACCTAACCAGAATTCACAGTGCCATCTGATGTTAAATCTAATGCTTGGGAAAGTACAAAAAAATTGGATTTAGCCATCAGCCTTTTGTCTGAGTTCACCACAAATCTTCAATCTCCTCCAGTTACCTTAATGTCCACAGGGAAAGAAGCTTGTATTCAATTTATCCTTTCATTTTTTAGGCTCAGACTGTTGTGCAGCTCTTGGCTTACATGCAGTGGGGTCAGGTAGGTCAGACCTGGCAAAACTGGGGGTTTCTGCCAGAACTGATGGCATTCCTTTCAGAGCAAACAAATTTGTCTTCTCTAGCCTGTGGATTGCCTTTCATTGTCCATCATTTTGCTTTTCACACACATCTCACTTATCCATGTACATTTTCACCTAAGCATACTTGTGCAGGCTACAAGCACAAGTCCTGCTTCAACCTCATTCTCCTTTTATCCCTATTCCATGTTGTCAGCAGTCCTGTTGGGACTACTGCTCCCACTGTAACTCCCAACCTGTTTTGGTGCACACAGCTCCCTGCTTCTGCCAACTTCAAAAATCCAGCATGTTCTTATGCTAGTTTATGCTGCCACAGGGGTTTGTGCAGCCCCACACCAAACCATGTCAGGGAATCAATGCAGATGAAAATTTAACAAGCAGAAAGGCAGTGAGCCTCTTTCAACAGGGCTGGATTTTGTCATCTTCAGGTACTTATATTACTACGGGATCAGCATTAAGAACTCCAGCTTCAGGAATTCTGACCAGCCCAGAAGTATGAACAATCAATGTTCTAAATATCCCTTAACATGCCAATTTGGTAGAGATCACAGTGTCTGGAGCAGGAAAGCTTAATCCTCTCCAGCTTCAGTTTATCTGCATGCAGTCCAATATTTTATTTCCCAGGACATGTCTGGGAAGCATCACAGCATGTTAGCTCAAAGAGAGCAACATCTTCTCTGTCAGTGCCTTCTCCAGTGGGGAGTGTGATGTATCCAAGACTTGGGATCCCTGGTTCAGCTTGACCTGAGACTCCTCAGGAGCATCTCCCATTGGTTCTCTTCTTCCTTATGCATCCCTTATGCTCTGTTTTCCCTCTGTGAGCTCAATTTTTAAGTGTTGTTGAGACAGACAAGAATCACAGGCCATTTTATTTTAATACTGGTGTGGATGGACAGAAGACATATATTTCAGTCCTTCTCTAGACTTCATTTTTGTTCTTTAACAGTTTAGTCTCCTAGATTAAATAGATAGATACACAATTTGAACTTGAAGGATCTGTTGTCTCAGGAAAAACATAATCATCACCCTTCTAAGTATTCAGCTCATGTGTAATGATTCATACCAAGCCTTATACTTTGGAAGGTTTGCAGTTCGAAAAGTTAATTAACAGATATAGTCTATTTCCATATGTCTTCCTCTAAAGGTTACTGCAACAACATTTCCTGAATATTCTTTAACAATTTAATGGCAGCCTGGCAGTGGTATCATGACAAATAAATTTAAGTAACATACAGGTTGCTGTGGCAGAATACAAAGTATAATAAAGCAATGTACTTCTTATAGAGATGTGACATGAAAAACATTGACCTGTGGTCCCAAGTAATTTTCATAAGACAAAAGCTTTCATGGTAATAAAAACAAATCAGTCAATGTTCTGAAAGACTAATATAATAAACCATCAGAGAAGCTATTCAGCTGTGTTAATGCCATTTAACAAAAGAGGAGTCATTATTATTCAAACTTTGTACTTAAAATTTGGTGATAACTTTAGCTGCACTATGACAAAGTGGCCTTCTTGATTAATGGGAGATACCTCCAGAACTGGCAGTGAGATTCAATGTGGAAACATATGCTACCTTGTTGGTCATATTGAACAAAACCAGTTTGACATTAGGAACACAGGACTGGACTTAAATTACAGGACAGAATATTAATTGCAGAGAAGCTGAAGATGGTGCATTAAATATTACCATATCCAAGAATTTATATACTGACAAGTAACTAGAACATGAGGGGGATGGAAGAGGTGTCAGGAGTGCAAATATTTTTTATGGGAACGAGAAAAAGAAAGGAAGAGGAAAAAAAGTACTGAATCCCAAACTAATTCTCAACAAATGGATTCTACACCACTTCTCAAGAAAAACAAAATTGTGCTCTATAATTTTATTTTCAAGGTGAAGAAGATGTATTGCTATATCCACTGAGAAAGGGAGAAATTAAGTGAATTACAAGTAATTCGGGGTACAGGTAGAAAAGAAGAAGAATCACAGGTAAAGGTTACAAACTGTGCTTTCTAACCCTGAGTTCATCCTTAGACATGCAGTCAGCAGACATCATTTCTTGAGGAGCTGAAATGCAATGATTCTTTTCTTTGTGTGCCTCACTCATTTGCAAGCATTTTTGCAGTTCTAGTTTATAAATGAGACAGTATTTGGAAATATCAAGGTACCAAATAACTAGCTGGAAGTTTTTCAAAATACCAAGATCTCCTTTTTATCCTCTCCTTTCCTTATCCTGCACTGAATTTTGGAGACTTTACACACTTAACAAACCAGTTTGGTCTTTATCTATACCACAAGTAAATCCACCTAAACCCGGTCAGGATTTTTTTCCAATTGCACAAGGTCCACTCATTTATGCCAAACACAGACTGTCATCTGGGACTCTGTGGAATACCACAAAAAGTTGTGAACTATTTATTTGAGAAGGACTAAATAGACATACAGAGCAAAATAGAAAGGCAGAAAAAAGAAGATAAATGAAAGGAATGAGCTGTACAGGCAGAGCTGGAAAGGGCATTACAAAGATATGCAACATCTCTACCTAATTAACAAAATATAAAGTAGCCAGTCTATGACTGAAAGGGCTGCAAGAAACAGGAGTGTTTGAAAGTTGTTCAGAAGTCTTGTTCCCACCAATGCAATATAAATGGCTAATTACGATGAATATATTACTGAGGATTCCACTTGAATTCAGGTCTACCAGGTACCACACAAACTGGTAGACAATTTAATGCCCTGACGTCTTAAGATATGAAATAATAAGGGTAGAGAATGAAACAGACCTGAGAAAAAAATTAGACAATATCCTTATTAGACAATATCTGTCTTTAAAACTGGATTGTGAATAAGTCTTCCAAGACTTCCAAGAACAGCAGGAGGTGCCATATTAAAATATATCATAGTAAGAAAATAAAGGACTTCATCCCCACAGATGACAAAGCACTCAAGTACTCTGGACTGCAGGGAAAAATCCAATCTCAGCAAAGATGAAAAACTACTATCCATCTTTAACCAAGTGTAATATTTAATAGTGACTGCTCTTTAAAATCTGAATGGCTTTTCAAGGGTAAATTTTAAATATTCTAAATAATTTTTTTCATATCAGACATCTTCAAAAAATAAAATTTAACTTCCATTGGAAAACTGAATTTTCATAATGTAGCTAACAACTGTAGTTTCAATTCTCAAGCAAGAATGAATATAAAAAAGCACTGTCTGTTTGCAAAAGAAATTTGTTTCAAGAACTAGTTACTTGTGTTATTTATTAAAGCATTTTAAATACCTATCGGTTACTATCACTTTGATACAATTAGGAGACCCTGTACATGTTTATGGCCATTATTCAACTTTTCATGAAAAAGGCATGTCATTTACAAGCTTATGATAAATTAACCTTCAAAGGGATTCTTCAGATCTATAAAAATAACATATCACCCTTATTTTCAAGCCTCAACTTTTGCAGCTGATTTAAAATTAAAGCAAAACATAAAAAATACCCCCAAACCAAACATTCCAATATGATATTTTGTCTTTTATAAGAGGCTAGCTGAATGTTTTTTCCTCTTACCATCATCCTTTTTATAAATTTGAACATGAATAGTAAACAGAGAACAGCAGAGCAGCATCTGTCATTCCTCAGCTTCGTCCTGTGCTGTGCTTTTCATGTAAGTCCAGCAGAGAAGCTCCCATTACGAAAGAGAGAATGCAATGGCATTGCTGTGCTTCTTTGAGGCCGATGGCTGAGTTGCTCAGAATTATGGTAGCACATATAAACCCCTGAGGGTTGGTTCTTGTGGCTTCTCTTGCTAAAGAAAAGAGGTGGTGTGTCTCCTTCCCAAAGATTGGCCCTATATCCTGTTCCTCCTGCAGAAGCAAAACAAGTAAGCCCGGCTCTCCAAAGCTCATTATTTCACTGTGCAACATCTTCTCCCATGTCCTTTCTGCTGTCTCTCTCCTCCCCATAACATAAGCTAGCACAAGCTCAATCTTTTGGGCAGCAAAATCAGGTTTTTACAGTGCTAATAAAATTTGAATCAGCTTAATTTAGAAATATTACTCTGCACCTTTCTCCAAAGGGAGCAAAGGAAGTGTATGATCAGACACACTCTTTCTCTACTCTCCAAAATGAAAACCAAATACATGGAAGGGTGAAATAGATCTCCATTATCAGCACTGTCATAGCAAATTAGGGAAAGAGTATAGACAAACAGAATGTAGACTAGCATAGATCTAGAAGGAATTATTCTCTCTTGATACCAGCTCAATTTGCCTTGAATGGAGGGAAAGGCAAAAAGGCCTCATAAAGTCAGATAATCAGAAATAAACTTAACAAAATAAAGCAGATGGATATTTGTCTTGCCATTTCACTGATTTAGCTTTTAACTTCTGCATGAAGACCTCTGCAAAACCTCAGAAAATTCAACCAAGGGTGGTATGGTAGTTGACCCATTAAAGGAGTAAAAGGATTGTAATGCATTGAAGAAGTCTCCTAGATGATTTGCAGACAGGAAGAGCAGCACTGGGACATCCTCTCTCCAGGCAGTAGCTCCTAGAAGGTGCCAGTCACAGTCATTCTGCAGAGATGACTTCCACTGCTTTTCCAAAAACACTTCTCCAAAAAACCATTCTTCTTTGACATAACATAAGCCTTTGTAAGAACAAAGTCACACAAGTGACTTAATCAAAACTACCCCCAATTACAGCATAAGCCCCCTGCACCTTTGTGAAGCATAACAGAAAAAAGTAGCCACTGCCATAATTAATATATTTATCTAATGTAATTTGTCCCAACAGCATCATCCCAACTTTACTTTTTCCACCACAATATTCTCCATGACCAGGACAAAGCAACAGTCTCCTTATGCCATACAACTTCTTCAGCCCAGCCTACTTTATTCCCGAATTCAAAGGATACTGTTTCATTTTTTCCAGTTCAAACACTATGAAAACTTTAAACAAGCAAACAAACCAACCTTTTCCAAATCAATCTTAGCTACTCAACTGAATAATTTGGCCTAATACCAGCCTGATTGATTCCCGAAGCAGAGTGTCTGTGACATTGAGATGTTTTGAATTGCCATTATTATAGAGAGGATAACTGTTTACAGGATATTATGTATATAAGCAGTTTTTCTCTTTTAGTCTTAGCTCTGTGAGCAGGACTAGCCCTAAGGCAAAGCCTAAGGCAGAAAGTGAAATACATTTTTTAAAGGCTGTTTGTTAATTGAGCCCTAAACTGCTTTCCTCTTCCTTGCCAGTTTTATCCTAACATAAGAACAAATCAATGTTAAGGCAGTCTGCCAGATGCTGGCCAACTCAGACTACTTTGAGCACCCTCTCTATTCCTTGGCAGCTGAAACCTCTCAGCACTATTCAAATTTTGCTCAGCATCTAGCAGCATTCAGCCCTAAATGGGCTGCAATCTGCATATGAATATTTTAATTACATGCTGCTATGCAGAAAGAAAACAACCAGCTATGCACAGGCAAGTCAACTAAGAACTTGTAAGCTCTGTGAAAGCATTCGATTTATAACTTCAGCCTGTTTATTATGCTTTGGGCATCTTTCTCTAAAAGGTTGTATTTGAGGGCACTGCTAGCTAGGTGCCTTGTTTGAAAAAGAAAAGTGCAGTTGTTTTGTTGCCCTGCTGCAGTCAGTGCAGAAACTGATGAGAAAATGAAGGAATTTCTCAGACCACATGCCTGAAATTAACAGTTTTCCTGAAGGCCATTGGACTGAAGGAGGATGATCAGTGGCTTTCAAGAAAAAAACCCCCTGTATTTGGCAGCAAGAGGAGGAGGAGGGCAGAGAAGTGGTTGAGTGCCAGCCAGGTTCTGGTTTCATACCTGGATCAAATGTACTGGAGTGACATGAAGCACCCAACTCCTGCCTCTTTTCCATGGTGAGACTGCACAAAAACAGTCTCCAATGGGGCTGGAGCCATTCTCAAAAGCATCAACTATCCAGGTACCCTATTTTTCCATTTCACTTCCCCTTTAGAACTCTCTGATTCACTGTCTAGGGATTTGAACAATCAGAAGATAAAAGAGGGAGAGCCAGGAGTGAAGGAGGAGGCAGGAGCTTTTTTGAACAGACAGGATCTGAAGGGATAAAGGCAACAGACAGGCAGTTATGGGGAGTCTACATGGAGATTTGAGCTGCAGTAGGATACGGGGGGATGGTGAAGCTCTTAGGACAAATGTGAAAATGGAGTGAGGTGATCCTGGCAGAGACATCCCTAAACTGTTGTCAAATGGCCTCTAAGAAAGAGCTGTCCAAATACCTGCACTGAAAAGAAAGAAATTCAGTAATCCAAGAGGAAACAGCCTAAAAGAAGTTTTCAATGTTTTCTCCTTGAGTCTCACTCTGCAGAAGTCATTTTTTCAAACATCCGTCATCTCTTTACCAGCCTACCAAAGAGCCAGGCAAAGCTGGAAAATAAGCCTGTTTGGAACAACAAATAGCAAGGTGATTTAGGAGGAGAGAGAACTGCTCGGCTAGTTTTCCTTGTCTTTATTTTTAACTTAGCAGTGAAAGGGAGGGAAAGTTTCTTGATAACAAAAATAAAAGCATTAATGCCTTTCAGAGCCATCACCATCTCATGAAAAGGGCTAGGCCAGAGTGTAGGTACAAGTTGTGAGACACCTCAAAAGGTAACAAATCTGACACTTGCATGACATTTCTAGTTTAACGCTGAACTTCTACTTCCCGGCCAGACTGAAAGGTTCATCATCTACCAGATGCTTTTAACAGCCTGGGGGAATGAAAAGAAATATTATTTTTCCTGTCTAGATGCTCTACTTCAAACTGTCTACAATCACACTCTTTTTTTTCCTTTTTTTTTTTTTTTTTTTTTTTTTTTTTTGTTAAAAGCCACGGTACTTTGCTTTAACAAAACTTCAGGGTAGCCAAAAAAAAAAAAAAAAATCAAAATTCAGTATCATCCTGCAGTCCTAATCCACTTTTCATGAAAAAGCTTCTATATCTCCTAAAAGCTTTGATGAACCTGATAAGAGACAAAGGTTAAGACAGAGACCAAGTGAATCTCAGGCACTTCAGTTGTGCTCTCACACTGAATAAACTGTGAGAGAATTGCACTGAAGTTTGATGTAAGTTTGATGCTTGTTCATGTCCCAAAATCAAAGAAAATTTCAGTATGTTTGGTCACAGACCCTATGGGGCCATTAGTTTTACAGTACTTTACTGCATGCACATGGTCTCTATAAAAATACCTAACAAGACTGAAAGAACTTCCAAATTTAACATAAAAGTGGACAAATATAGGAAAACAAAATAGACCTGAATACTAGGATTTCTGATCCAATGGACAATTGGATTAGAAATCCAAGTTTGGACCCCACAGACACAGAATCTGACAATCTTTACAATTATGAACAATAACATCTTCATCAATTCAATTCTTCCCCTCTTTGGGTAATACATTCCTCCTTGCAATGTCTTGGATGTCATTACATAAATATGAACAACAGTGTTTACATAGATCCTCTGTACTGTTTAAGACAAAACTTATTAAAATATTTGGTAACAACAACCCCCTGCAGCTCTACAGGCTGAGGGCAGAGTGTCTGGAAAGCTGCCTGGTGGACAAGGACCTGGGGGTGCTGGTGACAGCAGCTGAACATGAGCCAGGTGTGCCCAGGTGGCCAAGCAGGCCAATGGCTTCCTGGCCTGTGCCAGCAATAGTGCAGCCAGCAGGAGCAGGGCAGGGATCATGCCCCTGCACTTGGCACTGGAGAGGCCACACCTTGTTCAGTTCTGGGCCCCTCACAAAGAGAAGGACACTGAGAGGCTGGAGTGAGACCAGAGAAGGGCAGCAGAGCTGGGGAAGGGTCTGGAGTACAAGTCTGATGAGGAGCAGCTGAGAGCAGCTGGGGGTGTTTAGTCTGGAGGAGGATCAGGGGGGGACTTTATATTCTCTCTACAGCCACCCGAAAAGACATTGTAGCAAGGTGGGACAGGAGGAAATAGCCTTAAATTGTGTTTAGGGGAGATTCAGAATATATACTAGATTTTTTTTTTTTTTTTTTTTTTTTTTTTCCCACTGAGAGGGCTTAGGCATTGAAATTAGTTGCCCAGGGAGGTGGTGGAGTCACTGTTTCTGAAAGTGTTCAAAGAGGCCACTGGATGCGGCTCTTGGGGATATTGTTTAGGGGTATTAGTTATGGTGATGCTGGGTCAATAGTTACACAAAATAATTTTGAACATTTCTTTCAACTCTGATGATTCTGTGATTTAAAGAGGTGGGGTTTTGAAGTTATAATAAATAGCAATAGATGGCCCTGACATGACTATATGGCTGAATTCATGCCAAGGATTCTCTTTTCAGGATGTCAGTGTTAAGCCCCTTGAGCAAATTATCACTTTTATCCTCACTCTATGGCCATTATTTAAGCCCTTATATTTATCAGCACTAGTAATCAAAAATCATCAAGTACAGTCAGAGACAAGCAGATTTAATCTCTGGATTCAGAAGTGTTTGCAATCCTTGCCAAGAAAGGCTTCTCCCTCCTGATTTAGCATTAAGTTGCAAAATAAACAATCTCACTAAATTGCATTTCTCAGCTTGAGCACCATAAACAAAATCCAAGTAAATGCAAGTTTATTAGAATGAGCTTGACAAATAATGACTTCCCACCAACAGGCTACATCTATGATATATCTATAGATTGCTATCTGTGACATCTCTGTAATAATGTATTTCATTACATGGAGATTGTTGACGGGTGATGACATGGGTTTTCATCAGAGAGGACTTAATAATTAAAACTGTGATGTACATATTCATTTTCCAAAAAGTCCAATTTGTAAAGATTGAATTAGGCACATGAGTTATTTTGGTTTTGTTTGAGGGGTTTTTGGCAGAACTATCTGCATACAGAACAGTTTTAGTTTCTTGAAAACTGGCCTAGACCTGAAGAAAAACAACCCAAAGCTATGTAGCAACAGGCATGCAGGGCTGAAATCCCTCTATCAGCACACAGATTTATAACTTTTTGATGATAGTCAGCATCTTCCAGCATTTGAAGTGAAGCTTGATCAAGTCTCTTCTTTTCCACAACTTGTCAACAACTAGTTTATTTCTTTACATTTGATGTTTATTTTGTAAATGTTATATGTTTCCGAGACATCCAGCATCTTGCAACGTATCATTGCATTTTTCCATTAAGAATGCTGAAAAATATAACTGCCAGCTCAAATTTGCTTTAGAGTCAAATTAACTGGTCACATCTCACTGATCAATGTCAAGGTCAATTAACTCTGAGTTCACTAGGTCCAACGAACAAGTCCCAAGACCCAGAACATTCAAAATGCAGATGAACAGTGGATGTGAAGAAACAAAAAAAAGAAAGAATTACGTGAATATCAGTTTTTCTGTGATTATACTATGCTCAGAGTTTACAAGGGCGAAACTGTTCCAAACACAAACAATATGAGAATGAACTTCAGAAAAGAAGAATAGGCAAAACACATAAAAATCTTCCCAAAAAGCTGATCTAACTCCAACTGAGTTAGAATGATTCATTCTCTTCATTGAGCCCTGTTAAAAAAGCAAAATAGAAGACATGCAGGCTTCCAGACTGCTCCTTACAAAAAGCTCAGTAACAAAACATAACTCATTTTCTGGTTATCTCAATAGGACAAAAGACAACAATTAAGTATAATTTCTGTAAATTTTAAAGGAGAAGCCTGAGACAGAGAAGTTACAGGAGACAGACAGCAGTGTCTGTTTTTCACCCTCTCTCAGTGACTTTCAGATGTGGGAGACCTTGAAATCTTGAGAGGGATTTATCTTACACAGATGTCACTGATATGCATGCTTCTCTCTAGAAGTGTATCTTGAGCTAGTTACCTGAAGCTCTCTAGAGGAAAGAAATATGTATTTTTAGGCAGGATTTGCCCAATCTATTTTGCACATCTGCTTTACAATATATTAAGACTTTGCTCAAGACAGTCCTGTTCTTTATTGTCTATAAAGTGAATCTCAATGATTCACTCAGAAGCTGAAGTTTACACTAGAGATCTCTAAGATTAGATATGCCAAAGCTTACCCCTGGGGTCTATAGAAAAGCATACCAACTTGTCTGGTACAGAGGAAAGTGAAATCTTTGCCAGAGGAGATGGCAGGAATGTGTCAGAAAAAGAACTATGAAGTCTTCTGTTTGATGCCTGCAATCAAGGTGACATCTGGCTCACAATGTGCAATTTGCCTGTTTGACCTGAAGAACACAGATTTACTTCTTGCAAAGCCCAGGTATTTGGTCTGTAAGGCATAAATCTGAAAAATAAATTTTGGAAGGCTGAGAAGGGCACATCTCACTTTCCAGGCAAGTCACAATCTCTTAATAGTCCCTTAAGGTGGTCATGACAGGGACAGCACTCTTGGTCATGTAAATGGAAAGAGCCAAGGTTTTTTGAAAGAATGAAGCGAAGTCCTAGCTTGTGAGCTCATGAAACATACTAGGATGGTGCCATCGTCATTGAAAGCATAGTTTTCAGAATGCCCCTGCACTTACTGGGAGCTTCTCTTCCTGTATTTCGTTTTGGATTGCCATGCCTCCCTAGGAAAGCCACCATGAATCACTCTCTGCAAGCCATTCCCTTCACCAGGTGTGTTCTGTGAGACCCAAGACCTTTTGTGGATGTAGCCCAAACACCCATCTGTGGCTTGCACCATCCCTCCACTGAGTTTTAGAAATAAGATATCTATAGATTTTTCAAAATTTTGTATTTATACACACTACAAAATTTGGAATTTCTATCGGTAGATAAACAAAGAAATTATTGCAATCAAATTTTTATTCCCATGCTCTTTACGACCACACAGTGTATTTAAACATTCCCTCAAGTACATTATCAAATACACAATAACACCCTAGCCAATAATAATAATGAGTGATGAGAGAATAGTATCCTGGCAGGTGTCTAATAGAACATCACTATGCTCAACAGGGAGTCTCTGGTACCATTTAGTATCGATATCTCTCAAGCTCATTAATTTTTTTCAGAATTCAATAACCAGAAGTTATCAATTCCATTCTTTTCTGGTTAATAAAATTTTTCTTCTTTTCGTCCACAATTATTGACAAGACTATTATCTAAATGAGTATTAGCTCTTTCTTAATTAGCAGGCAATTCAGCTGTGACTTGCCCACAAAACCTTGTCTATTTTAATAAATGGTTACATTGCTTTACCAGTGCTGAGCAATTAATTAACTCAGAAACTGCATTTGGTTTTTTATGCATTTTCCTGGCATTTGTATTGTGTACCAACCCATGCCACTGTCACACTGACTAAGAGTTTTAGTCCCAATCTAGATTTCTTATGAAATATTTTTTGAAAGAGAGTCAATTATTGGCTTGGAACAGGAATTCTTCTCTGACACCTATTTTTCCTACTCTTCAAGAGCAGCCAGCTGACATCTATCTGCCCAAGTGGAGTTCAGTTACCTGCTCACATGTCTAGAAACCTGTTCAACTCAAAATATTATTTTGCTTTCACATCATTCCCCCCTGATTCCCTATGCTTATTTAGTATGTATAAACAAGGCCTGGAACCTCAGGCCTGATTCCTTATAGTCATTCACAGCAGTGAATATAATGCACATCTAAGCCTTTACAGAAGCTGCCCATGGTATTTGTCAACTTCAACAGGGCTGTACTAACTCATACCAGCTTCAAACCTTGCTTATGGTATTTTACATTCACTTTGCCATAGCACGCATGATTACACAAGCTGCAGGGCAGAAAAGAGTATAATTCAGCCCTCTTTCCTCCTCCGCCCACATCTTTTATTTGTATGTAAAGCACCTACTCCATTCCCAGGGATATATAGCTAGGTAACATAAGCAAACTAATGAGGTATAGCCTTGAGGCGTGCCTTAGAAGTGCCTGCCTTTCCAAACATAGAATTGCTATTCAAATATTGTTCCCGGTTTTGTTAACTAATAATAAAACCACATGAAAATATAGCACCATGTCATCCACTGTTTATGAGCTCCATACATGATGAATAGGTAGCTTGAGCAGGCAGCCTGCACACTCTGTCCTTCCTATTAAGGTTTTTAAGATCAGTTTTTATTATGCATCTCAGGAAATGTTTATCTTATCAATGAGCACTGTGCATAGGCCGTCAGAGCATACTGCAGTCCCTTCTCATGTGGGGTTGTTTTGACTTGTCAACTCAAGAATAAGAATGCAAATAATTTATATGAGCATTTTGTATTAGAGTATTGAATGAATTCTGGTTTTAATTCAGAGGAACAAGAATTGGTTGCAGCTCAAAGGATATCAAGGGTTCTCACATTAAAAGTGGCTCATTGCAAATGACTCCAATTCATGGCTGTCCACTCTTCAGTGGACCCTTGAGATATTTCATCTGTGAGCTTCTCTTTTATCACTGTGGCCCACTTTTTTCCTCTCTACGTCCATATACATTCTGTTGGCCTTGAAGCTTGTTCTGAATCATTCTGCTTTCTGATTCTAAGGAAATTCACACAGCTTTTCAAAAGATGCAAATTGTTTACCTCTATTCCAAACTCTGAGCATCCAATAGTTTTGCCTAGGGTGAAAGATTTAGCATGGGATGTACCCATGCCAATGCCAGCATCATCCCAGCAGTAAGGGCTGTCTGTCTTGTAATGGCAACTGCTCTGTCTATATCAATGTCATACAACAAACCAGTAACCAACCTTCAAAGAGTGTCTTTCCACTAGGCATTTAAGGGGGTTTCATAAACCACAGCTTACACATAGATGCAAGGACATGCCTGTGATAGTTATCAATTTTCAGATAACATTTCTGTGAGTTAAGAGGTTTAGGGAGATATTTAAAGTTACATAGCAAGAGAGCTGGAAATAGAGTGCATATATTCAACTCACTAGCATAGTGTTTGCTATTTAACAATCCTGTCTTACACCTTACACCCAGAACATGACTGGAACAGCAGCAGGATGGAATTTCAGTGCATAGACTCAGTTTTGCTATACTCCATGTTTCTTTTTACTTATAAGTAAATTGCTGAGAAATATACCTCAAAACCAAAAAGATCCTCAGCAGGGATAAACCACCTGACCTCCATTACAAACAGTAGCTAACTTGGTCTTCAGCACAAGTAAAAGATTATTATTACATTTTTCTAGCTAAGCACATAAATATAATTTAGATCCTTTGTAGAATGCTCTCTTTTAGTAGGATGATAAGGACTTTGTGTAGATGAAGTCTCTTTCACTAAACTCAGTTTATTGGTTAACAGGCATTCTTATCTGTAAAAAGGTTGATCAAATGGTGGTGGTTTTTTTTGCTTAACCATGCTATTTTCATTCATATATTAAATACTGTTTCAATGATCATTTATTTTAAGATCACAGAATATTTTGAGTTGGAAGGGATTCACAAGGATCATACAGGTCCAACTCCTGGTCTTGGTTCTATTTTACACACAGAGAAACCACTATTTAGTGTCAGAACAAGCTTTCTAGAAGACTGATCTACCATACTTCCTTAACTGATAGGTTTGATTGCTGATGAAGTGAATAACCTTAGAAATTTGATGTCATTCCCCACTAAACCTTACTAAAGTTCTAGTATTTTTATGCAGGCATATGTGCGCCTTTACCACACAGCTGCCAATCTTGGGAATCTTGCTGAAATAATGATAGCTGTGGTGTTTCATCAAAATGTAAATTCCACGGCAAAAGGCTGCTGTGATAAATGACATGAGCCAAAGAGGAAAGTCCGCTTGGGATCAGGCAAAGGAACCCTGACTCTTTCGTTTGTGGCTGTTATCAGTGCCCGAGGAACAGTGCAGGGGCTCCTTAGTCCGGCTGTTGGGATGGACTAAGAGAGACCAAGGAGTGACTTATCTCACCCCAAGCTAGAGAGGCGCTGTGGGTTCAGATTAGCACCTTCAGCTCCTGGGCCTGCATTTAAATAAACACGACTCTTAATTCGGAGAATTAAGACTCAGTTTTTCGACGTGAAGCCTCTCTCCGTTTCTGAGCCGATTACGTACGTCGCTTCAGCGCCAGCTGCTATTTTAAGCCCTGGTTTTGGCTGCTGTAGTGAAGGTGGCCAAGAGAGGGCACCCGGCCCTTGCTGCTCCGCTCCCCCTGCGGGGCCCGGCGGCTCCGCGGCCCGGCAGAGCGGCCCGGCCCGGCCCGGCCGGCGGGGAGGGCTGGGCCCTCATCCGCGAGAACCAGCCAGCGCCGTGCGGCGGGAGCCCCTCATGCTGTAGGAGAAGGGAATTTCTGTCCTGGCTGCACAGGTGTCCTTCATGAGCTAGGTGCCATGCACGGATGAACGAGCGCACGAATTACTTTCTCCAGAAATACCTGTTTTTATTTAAAAGCGAGATGTATCAGAAATAGCCCTGGTGGATTTCATGCCTCAGGTGCTCGGGGAAGCAAGCGTGTGTGCTTGGTGGTGAGGCTGACAGGACAGGACAGGTTTATTTGCTTGCCCTTCTTGATATAGTAAGTGGCATTTGATAAATCGTTGTCAGACCACTGAAATCTAATAACATGGATCACTACAAGATGATTACAGCCCCTGAACATTACTGGCACTATATGAGTGAATAATAACCTTGCCGTTTTTGACAAGGGGATACGTAATCCTCGGGGTATTCAGGGACAAGGTGTGATTTCCAAACTTGGTCAGGAAAGGCATTAAAAATTATAACGTCATTGGCTGAGAAACCTTCCCTGTGGATTAAAGATTTGTGACTATGATGAATAAAATCACTCTATTAATCAACCTTTTCCAATATAATTTATGACTCCTCTGTTCAGAACATCGTATCATAACAATATGGAAGAATGTTGGTGTAGAGACACATTGATGCATACATACAAAAACACAGATATTGCCAGTACAAAGATAAGATAAAAGCAAACTGACATACATAAAATCCTCTTGAGGACGTTTTAAAAATACAGGTTTTTAACACAATGTACCTGCCAAAGAATTCAACTGATTTTACATCCTGTCACGCAATAGCTAGCAATGCTTTCAGTTGCCCAGGAAAACTAGTAATCAGTGAGTGGAAACACAATTAACCATGCTTGATAGGTGAGCTAGCAAGGCAGTAATACGTCTGAGAAAATGTCAGGAGTGATATACACACTCTTTCTGTCTTGAGTGCTGAAGCCACACCTGCTTTCAAAGGCAAACTGACACTGTATGTGCAAGGTTTTCTATTGACATTAGGCAGAAATTATCAAGCACGGTCCAGCAGAAGGCAGGTAAGATTGACTAATAAATATACATTTCCTTGTATTTTGCACTGGAAAAAAAAGGATCTTAAAGTTAGACTCGTTTTTACATCTCAAAAACCTTTTCATCTGTTGCAAAGAAGAAAAGACGTACACATATACAGATACCTCCTTCAATAGAAGCATACTGAAAGTAGCTACTACCTCCAATTTAAAATCCTGTTATTTTAAAATAATCTTCATAGCAGAAGTAATGTAACCACAACAAATTTAAGACCTGGAATAATCACTAATCTGTACAAGTTCAAATGCTTCTGCATTTTGCATTCGTGATGCAAAAACTCAACTGTGAGTGTTAGGTTTTGCCTGAAGCAATACCTGCCAGTAGTCCCACTGAAAACAGAGAATACTCTCAGTGAAATGCTATTAGGGGTAATGACAGGGGAAGAAGAAAAGCTTGAACTTTAAAACATCCAGTTTAAAATTCTCATCATACCTTTCACAGCCCTGACTGCCTGCCCCAAGTTCCCACCCCATGTGCCAGCTCCTTATTATGCCCTTGTTAGCAATGGCTCTTCTCTTCCCTGGGATCTAAGACCTGCCTGAGTTTTTGCTCCTGCCCAACATCAGCCCCCATGCTGAATCCTCCCATCACTCCCCCTGGAACCAGCCTCAGCACCAGCTGCACAAACTGAGCTCTAATTGGGCTTGGTGGAACACAGCATCACATCACAGTCAGTGCTCTGTCCAGGACAGTGCTTGTCTCTCCCTTCATGCAGTCTGTCCAAATTAGGTGCTCTGCTTTTGTTCCAATTGCACTGTTAACACAAAAAAACACCATGTCTGCAACAAGGAAAATATCATTTTGACCCGTTCTTGTGTGTCTCAGTACCACCACAGAGAAGCTCAATGTGACTCTAGGGAGAGGTTTCACCATAATGCAAAGCCCTCGAAAACTCCTCAAGACACAAAGTCCACAATGCCTGAGAAAGAGCAGACAAAAATGTGTTTGTCAGCAGCGAGCTGTGAGGACACAACTGTACTGTCCTGCAGGTCTGTCCCTATCCAAACCCTATCCCCTCCATGTAGAGCCTACCAAGACAGATGTCCCTGGAGCAAAGTTTGGCCACCAGATGCCTGCAGTTGGCCAGTACAATATGGTAGCCATTCACACGGAGAAAGGAGGGAGGCAGGGGAAGGGGGAAGCAGAGGGAGGGCAGACGAGGAGGGAGGCCTGGCAGGACAGACAGCAAGGAGACAGGGACCAGGCAGTGCCCTCCTCCACAGGTATGGTCCCAGCACCTCTCCTGAGGAGAAAGCCCAGGGTGAAGGCATTCATGAGGTTCCTGTTCGGGTTCAAACTGGACCTGAGGAGAAAGGCTCTGGGTACTGGTGGAGAGGCAGCAGATCCTTCCTGACAGAGTTTTCAGGTTCTTGGAGGAGGCAGGTGCCACCCTGGGCAGCCTCTGAAGCTCCAGTGGAGCTTGCTGTCAGGAAGGATGCCCTGATGGCTTGTTGGGCATTGGCCAACTCACTGAGGCAGAAAAAAGGTCCCTATATGTACAAATTAGTTGCCCCCATACTTCGGCCACTCTACTGTGGATGTATCTGAACTCCTTCATATAAAAATACCTTGGATGCTGAAAAAAACCTCACCTCAGAACACCTCTGTTTTCAGACAGGAGAACAGAGTGACAGTCAGCTGCTCAGAGTCAGACCTTTATGACAGGAGGGCAGAAAGACACTATTCTCATAAACAAGTTGAAAATCTATAAAGAAAAAGGCAGCCACATACTGCACTTCTGCAAAGTGATACATGAAATGTTCCCAGTTTCTCCATAACTATTAACATGGGGCAATTATTACAAAGGAGTTTATCCAGAGCTGCCAAGACTGTGCTAAAATCAGTAAAGGAGAATATACAAGCAAGTAAATGGTAGTAAATGGTAAGATCCTCAAGGACAGGAGTAGAGGTGATTAGGAACCTCATGGAAAAAAGGTCAGAAGCTACAGCTGCAAGAGCAGGATAAACACAGCTATCTACATTTTGCTCTTATGTTTTCCTAGATACACATACCTGTAGGTATGTGTCAAATATCATCTGCAAACTCATGACAGGTACGTCCTTCTTGTACTCACATGACACAAACAAGGTTTGTAAGGTTTGCCTTTCATTTTCACTGTAGTTGAGACTAAAGCTGCAACCTGCTTTATTGTGGAGTTAATCACACCCAGGCCTAAAGACACACCTTCTGCATCGCCAGTGACTGACAGGTGTCTAACACATCAGGAAAGGGAAGGAATTATGGCTGAAAAAGCTCATTGGGACCTGACAACCTTCCCATTCACCCCAGAAAAATTAAATGTATCCTGGATTGCATCAAAAGAGGTGGGACCAGCAGATGGAAGGAAGTGATTCCGCCCCTCTACTCTGTTCTTGCAAGACCCCACCTGAGGTGCTACATCCAGGTCTGGGAGCCTGATAGAGACATGGACCTGTTAGAGCAAGTCTAATGGCTTCACAGGTTTAGATCAGACAGAAGGAAACTCATTACTGTGAGGGTGGTGAGACACAGACACAGGTTCACCAGAGAAGCTGGGGCTGCCCCATTCCTGGAAATGTTCAAGGCCAGGTTGGATGGGGTTTGGATCAGCCTTGTCTAGTGGAAGGTGTCCATAGCAAGGAAGTGGAACTAGATGATCTCAAGGCTAAGATAAGCTTTGGTGTAGCCAGGGGTCTTTAAATTGCACACATGAAGACTGCTGTTGTATTGGCTACATCCAGATAGTGATTTATAATGGTAATTCTGAGTACTTTAAAAGAAAAAGAAGACGAGAAAAAAGGGAAAAAAAAAAATTCCTACAGAAATTTTGGTTGTCTGCAGCACCAGAATAAGTTATTTGAGTAGAATAAGTAAAAGAACAAAGTCATTAATTGGAAAGAGGCAACATGCATAACCATCTCAGAACTTTGTCTCTGGCCTTCAAACTGCTTCCCCACATGCAGCTGCTTCCCTTCAGCATCTATATGGAAAACATGATGTGGCTAACTCTGCTCTTCAAAACTGCTCTGCAGTTTAATGCCTAATAAAAGCAGTGTAAAATTCCATACAGAGCTGAACAGATTCTTGCAGACTGCAAAGGATGGGGGTCTATCCTCTGGGGCCACTCTAGCTGAGTTACTGAGGAACTTTTAGATTTTTTGCAACTGCTACTCGTCCTAGACACAGCAGAATAACATCCTCAAGAGAAAATTATTCCAATTTTCTTTCAGATAATTTTACCTTAAAGACCTGCTGCTGTATATTCTAGGTGTGAAATGAGAGAACCCACAGTGTTCTCGGAAGTTTAATTTGAAGAGTATAAGGGGAAAGGAGAACAGCTTTATGTCTGAGTTGAAAAACATGCCTCCACAGTGTAGCCCAGTTCAGACAGCACTGGAACATTTTATTCAGGGACTAAACTAAAGAAGTTGATTTCTTGCCTGGGAAAAAAAAAGCAGAAGAGTTTCTGCAGATAAGCAAGAAACAATAACAACAACAACAACAAAAATTTTAAAGTCCTTTTTGTTTGAGTCATAGATGAAATACTTTTGATAACAAAGACAAATATGTGGGGTGTGTGTTCTGATCCCTTATCACACCCAGACTTGGCTGGTAGCTGATGGGAGCCCTACTCCTACAGCTGGTTTGTGTCAGCCTGAGGCTGTCCCAGGGTGGGATCACCCATGTACAGACAGCTGTGCCACAGCAAGTCAGAGGCTGTACAGATCAGAGCAAGATAAAACCCTTCAACAATGCTCTGAATCTCAAAGAAAAATATCTCTTCCATTCAACAGACACTGGGAAACAGCAGGGGAAGTGTGAGTTTCATGTTTTTAGTCCAGCTACATCCACTTTGAAGGCATTGGAAAAAAAGGCAAGGAGCTCATTTGTGAACAGACTACCTAATTTCACTCATATAATAATAATAATAACTTCTCCATTTCAGTTTGACCCAGACAGTTACTTCAGATTAAAAAAGAGACAGAGAGAGTTCTCAGAGTTATTAAATTTTATATCTATGTCAAGCGAGCTGTAGTTTCTGGTTTTCTAGTGGAGTTTTACTAGTTCTTGAAAGCACTTGAAAAAAATAGGGTCATACATGCGGAAGGAGGCAATATGCCTTGAACAGGATGGAGTAGTGCTTATGCATGGTAGTGCTGTTTATGTTGTTTTTTGTTTTCATTGAAAAATGCACAAGGGCCTCTTATATCTCAGTGAGTCAGAGCACACAAGTGTTGCCTGCCTGTTCTATCACTTCACTTTTCCTTTGTTTCCCATCAAGTCTCATGCTTTTGGAGGTAATGCCATGGGACAGAAATCCAAACAAGGTTCAGCCCTCCCCAGCAATACAGCTGGGGTTGTACATGTCCTCAGCTGCAGTATCTGGGTCCACATTCTTCACCTTTGACCAGAAAAAAATAGTATTCCTTTAAAATATATTAACCATACAGGACCAGTTATTATTTCTCTAAGCTTGCCTGCAGTTTAAGCAACAGTTTCTAGGCTGTGTGAAGTATGACATTTGTTTCCTTAGAGAATGGGGGTCCATCTATTGCACTGATCTCAACTCCACGTTTAAGATCCCTTTAACCAGCTTTCCATATTCTTCTGCACAGTTGCTTAAGCAGGTCTGAGACATACCATACAAGCTAAATGAGGTTTCCATTCACAAATCTGACTTTGGCACAGAAATTTTGTGCTCAGGGAAGCTGTTCCATTTGTCCACAGCTTTTTACAGAAGCTTTTGCATTTGTTTTGCAGAATAATTCATTAAATGTGATGCTAAGCAGCAAACAGGAAAAAAAAAACCCAAACAAACTAAAAATTTTAAAACATGATGGACATATTAGTTCTCAACACAAAGCTTTAGCTTGTGCTGTGAAATCTAAATTCTACCATGGAGATGTGGTGTTACCAGCCACAGATATAGCAAGCATGTTCTCTATGTCTATTAAAATATTATGAAAGCCAGACATATTTAAAGAAGCTTTTAACATACTAGCTGCTATACATTGCAGGCAACATTTGTAAAATATTAACTGCTTTATTGCTAATTTTGTTTTGAGTCATATATTGTTTAATTAGGATTTTACTCAGGAGCAGATGGTTGTCTTCATTAAATCAAAACATATTCTACCCAAATGGAAGCAGCTGGTTTTTTGAATACACTATAATTTATTTCCTACATGCCAGAAACCACTCTGAAGGGAATCCAGACTATAATCATTCAGTTTGTTTTCACTGGAGCTTATTTACAATAAACTTTGAAAGTTTTTAGAAAACAGAAGTCAAGTGTAGGTGACATTTGATTGCAATAGCAATTTTCTATAATTGAACTTGGTTCTAAATCTATATTCATAGAAGCATTTCCAGATGTGCATAAATGATAGTCATAGCATGCTATGTGTTGTATACAGACATTGGTACAAGAAAACAACATGCAAAGAGTTTCCAAAATACATAACAAACAGGCAAAGGAGAAGAAAAAAAGTTGGGTTTTGTTTTCCCATTTGATGACGTAAAATAGAAAAAGAAACTTGGATGATAAGAAACATCAGCAGAGTCCCAAAGGCTCTCTCTGGCAGTCAGAATGAATCTCTCACAGTTTCACTGAACTCAGTTGCAAATGCCACATGCACTAAAATGGTTTGTAATTCTTTACTGTGCATTTAAGAAAAAGGGTTTTTTAGGAAGTCTTTTTCTTAAATTACTGGGTTCCAGTCTTCTCTTTACAAAGCAGAGCAGAGTTGAAGCTCCCAAATTACATTCTTACTGCTTCACGTACTATGCACTGATATGCAGAATCATCAGAGAGCTTGATAGTACAGGTAAGGATCAAAAGCTCCTGCTCTCCTACGCTGACAGATTTCTGATAGGTTCAGTCATAGAAACTATGATCTCTCTATGCATCTAAAATTTTAGATGTTCCTCAAAGCCTCTGGAATTACTGAGGGAGAGCAGGGCTCTAGGTGATAGGTTCCAAAAATATACAGTTTAAATGTGGGTTGACAATTAGGCCATTATCTTACATTCTTTGTAAAGTATCCCTCATTTTGGATCCTTATTCATCCTTCTCTCTTTCCCCTACCTCCACTGCTCAGCTTTTCTGCACCCTATTTCATGACTCATGATTTTCTCCCCATTCTTTTTTGACTGAGACTTCTTTGATCTTTTTGTCTGAGTTCAAACAAATTCTTCTATATACCATTTCATATTAAATTATACATTATAAAGACAGACACTACTCAGTAAACATCTAAGCAGGAATTGTGCATGTATATATGTGCATTAAGTTTAAAATTTAGAAAATTACAGCATTTTTAAATGTCCTATACAACCCTTAGATAGAAGGTCTGGTTTTATTAAGGACGAATTCCATTTACATTGACATTCCTTATTTAAAGAAAAAAAGAAACAGCAGATAATCCCTATCTTTGTCTAATTTTCCAGAAATATAACTACCTCAATATTAAAGTCCAGTTTTATTTAGATGAAGCCAGGGTATCTATACAAAGACCATGTGAGAAAAACTCATTACTATGATTCAATGCAGAGACAACCTCTGAAACTAGGAGAGTCATATCAAGATATATTTATCCATCAAAAGTTTTCCCCATAGAAACCACTACTGAGTTGCCTTAGCGTGCTAGCATTTTCTATTTTTGACTCAAATTCAGTTTAGAAAGAAAATATTGTTTCAGCTCATGTTCTTGTTCGCAAATTGACTAATCCAAAAGCTAGAAATTCAGTGACTGACTTCTAAGTCAACATTCAGAAAACGGCTTTCAAAAGAATAAGATTTTCTTTCAGGAACAAATTTGATTTAGAAAAAGTTATAGGACAGGAAACCCTATTAATCTAAATTAAAGGACACAAATTATTTTGAGAAAAAAGAGTGTAGTTTTCAAAACACTGTGTGACCATGCTAGAAGTTCTCTGAGCCTTTCATCACTTTGTCACTGATTCTATTAATGTGTACATATTACCATTCCTTTTCTACCAAAATTTGAGAACAATATTTTTCAGCCTTATATATAAAGCAGGTTTCTATACCATCCCTTGGGTGTAAGGGAACAGCAGATAGACCATGGCAGCTCGTTTTGTGGTATGGATGAGAATAACAGTAAGCAAGAGTGAGGCCAGAGGATTATGACTAGAGAAATACTTTTGGGAAAAGGACATATACATACTGAGTGTTCAGCAAATGAGCAAGCACCCTATTACACCCTCCTGGTTGTCTGCACCAGGTTTTTACACGAGCCTTCTCACTTTGGAAGAAAATCATACTTTCCTCCATTCCTCTCTAACCAGGAGAATTGTCTTTCTCTACCTTGCTTTTAAAACAGTTCTTAAAGGAAAGTATTACCTCAGGGAAGGTACCAAGCTCAGGAAATTTCTGTTCCCAAGTTGACAGTTTTATATATTTACAAACAACTTAAAAGCAGAGGGCTGTTTTTTGCAACTGTAACCATAGGAACAGAGACTAGCACCTGCATTAATAGAGGACTGGGATTCCACTCTGCATAAATTACCTCAGCCAAAAAGTGCTTACCTACTGAGGCTGTGCAATTAAATAAACATTATTCCAGTATCTCTTTACATCAGTGATGTGGAGCAATCTCTTTCTGTCAGGAACAGAACTATAGCTTCACAAGCTTGTGGCTGTCAAAGCCCCCAGATTTGTTTAGCGTAACAGAGAAGCCACCTCCCAGCATTTCTTCCCATTTTGTTTTCACTTCTCTTTCTCTTTTAATGCTCTTCATCTTTTTCATCCATATTCTTCACCCTCCCCTTTCCTGCATTTCTCCTGCTTCTCTGAAAATGCTGAGGAGTAACCAACCTTAAGGTCCCTGATTGAGGGGAGGCATCTTTTAAGGTGACTTCCCTACTCAGAACTGCTGCTGTTCCTGTGCGCTGTTAGAAAACAAAGGATGATACTGTGTATGTCCTGACATGCATCCCCCATACTTTAGGGTTTTCCATCTCCACTACTGCCTGGGACACCAGACTGCCAGTTTTCATGCTTAACAGTGAAATGGCATCATGTGCCCTAAAGCTAAGGGCTGTATTAATGAACAATATGCATTATGTGGTATCTGCAGCACACAGAATAACATTTTGCTCAATAGAAAAAGTGGTTATTTTGGATTACTCTTTTTAATAGAGGATGGATGTGAAAATAAATAAGCTCCACTGACTTCTTTCAGAGATAAATTTTCTTGTACTTCATAGTAATAAAGATGTAACTGCATTTTTGAATGCATCTGGCAAACACAGATAGAGTGATACTAAAACTGACATGCTGAAGGAGCAGTGATATGCTAAATTTGACATCTTACTCTCGCTGATGCATCAGGACACCAGAAACAATCATTCATAAAGTCTCCTTTGAGATTTGTTGAGATCAGGTTGAAGCAACAGTCAATGGTGGTTGTTTTACATCTATTGGAATGTAAAGCCAAAAAGATGCAATATATGTAAAGCCAAAATATGCAAATACAAAGAATCTACTAAACAAATTGTGTTGCAGTTGCCAGGCCAAAAAAAGAAAATAAATTAAAATATCATTCATACAATCCTATGTCCAAACAATCAGAATATTCACAAAACTTTCATCTTTTGAGCTATTTTTCATGTAGTCTAATATATAATTTCCAGTTATTTCTCATGAAATTATTAGCTGATATAACTCCTTGTATTTTATGTTTCATCTTAGTTCTTACTGCTGGAAAGTTAGAGAGAGATAGAGAGAAATGCTGCTAAACAGCATCTACTTTCTTAAAAAAGTTCAGTTTTCAGTCCCAAGTCTCTGCCTGATCACCTTCCTGCAATTATATTAATTTACTCCAGGACTTTCTTTTGAAGTGAACCAACTACTTCCATCCAAGACAAAACTGGAGCATAATTTGGAGACTATTTCACTCCAGGGCCTAGTTGCTTCAGGCAGGAGGAGCAGGACAGGGCCCAGCTGGGGTCCCTTCATCCTAAAGAGTCATACAGTCATTTCCCACCGGACTTTGAATCCCCTGAACCTTCCTGCCACCTCCAAGGGCAGGCAACATATACTTTGGTCTTAAAACTAGAGTAACATGCCTCTGGCACTCCTTGGACTATTTGAGGAACTTCAGAAAAAATTACCTCTGACACCCTTCTTTCCATCTTCCCTCAAAAAAAAAAAAAAAACACCAAAAACAAAAACAAAAACATTTTGGAATAACAAGGAACATAAAGAAAACTGCTGTGGAAGGAACTGCAGCTATTCATAGCAAACATACAGCATCAGGTGCCACTCACCTCCTCTCTAGTTGTCAAATACGCATGTGAAAAGATATTTTTAAGTGTGTGTGTATATTAGTGGGAAGAACAGGGGGATGCAGACTGTGTGCATGATGCTTGCACACTGCTCAGCACAACAGAGGCACAGTTCTCCCATGATTTCTGAAAGCTATCTTCATTAACCCATTCTTCAAGTCTCACAACAGCAACAACAGACCCACTGTACAGCAGATGCCCATTCCTCTTTGTATCATGGGCAAATTCTTCTCCCCATGTTGAACACATGGCACACTTACAAAAGCTGATCTTCCACACAGAAGCTTCAGACCTTGTGCTTTCATAGTGGTTCTTAATAGGTCTTTATGAGAAGGTGTTTTTTTAGGACATTTATTTTTCTGAGAAACAGTAGTCTTCTAGTTACCATTGGTTACCTTATATTCTTGTGGTATGACAATTCTTGGAAAGGGATGGTTATGTTTACCTCCTAGTGTCTCCCACAAGCTCTTGATCTATATTTAATATAGATTCATAGAATGTTGTGGGTTGGAAGGGATGTTAAAGATCATCTTGACCCAACCTCCCTTACCACGGGCAGGCAGACCTCCCACTAGGCCAGGTTGCCCAAGGACTTATCCAACCTGGCCTTGAGTACTGGTCTGTGCAAGCTGTCCCAGTGTCTCACCACCTTCTTGGTAAAGAATTTCTTCCTAATATCTAATCAAAGCATTCCCTCTTTCAGTTTGTACCCACTGTTCTTTGTTCTATCACTACAGTTCCTGACAAAGACCCCCTCTTTGGCTGCCCCTGTGAGCCCCCTTCTGGTACTGGAAGGTTGCTGTGAGTTCTCCGTGCAACCTTCTCTTCTCCAGGCTAACCTGCCCCAATTTTCTCAGTCTATCTTTGTAGGGGACGTGCTCCAGTCCTCTTATCAACTTCATGCCTCCTCTGGACTTGCTCCAACAGTTTCATGTCCTTCTTAGACTGGACACACCAGAACTGTACACAGCACTCCAGGTGGGGTCTCACAAGAGCAGGATAGAGGGGAAAAATCCCCTCTCTTGACCTGCTGCCCACACTCCTTTGGCTGCAGCCCAGGACATGTTTGGCTGTCTGGGCTGTGAGCACATTTGCCAGCTCATGTTGAGTTTTTCATCACCCACCGCCCCCAAGTCTTTCTCCTTGGGCTGCTCTCAGTCACTCTCTGCCCAGCCTGTGGGTGTGCCTGGGATTGCCACAACCCAGCCACAGGACCTTGCACTCTATTGAACTTCAAGGGGATTTCATTGGCCTGCCTGTCCAGGTCCCTCTGGATGGCATCCTGTCCCTCCACTGTGTCAACTGCACCACACAGCCTTGGTGTTGCCAGCAAATCTCCTGAGGGTTCACTCAATCCCACTGTTCATGTCACCAACAAAGATGTTGAATAGTATCGGCCCCAGTACCAACCTCTGAAAGACACCACTCATCACTGGTCTTCATGTGGACAGATCCATTGACCACAGCTCTTTGCAAGTGACCATGCAGCCAGTTCTTTATCTACTGAGTGGTCCATCCACCAAATCCATGTGTCTCCAATTTAAAGACAAGGATATCATGAAGAGACATCAAATATTTTGCATGTGAAAGACCATGTGCAGGGGCAAACAATTTAAAAAAAATGAAAACAAATTCTGTCTTTATGTTTAACCACTTGCATGGCTGGGGGAAATTTACCAGAAAAAGACTAGACCAAAAAGATCTCCAGAGCTGACACCATTCTGTTCTTTGGCCACACACTGATCTAACTCATATTAAGCAAATTTAAGTAATAAGGAATGACTCCTGTGGGACAGTGTGATCAGATCAGTAGCAAGAATTTGGGGTTTTTTAAATTACTGTATTTATTATGTTGGTTGTGTGACCTCTCTCCAAGCTAATGATGCAAATACATTGCAGTTCAATGCAACACAGGGACTATCCCAATTGGAAAAGCCTCATTTAAAATACGCTGGCTAAGGTCTTGTAGCCCTTGGCTGCATTGGGAATGCACAGCTTCAAATTAGTTCCAAAAATGCTGCACAAGAAAACCAGAGTCATCATGTTTACTACACTTTGTTGAGTCTTGGAGTGACTTTGTGCTTGCTGTTGCATTTCAAAGCATACCTTTTGGTTTTAAGTCTTGTTTCCTGAATACTTTCAGGTATTTTCCATGCTGTTGGCAAGCTCAAGGGTATGAGAATTAAGAGATATTTATTATCCTGTGAAACACCTAACTTTACCTCAGGCTTTTACAGAAAGAAGATAAGAGCTGAGTTCCTACAGAACATTTTCAAAGGTTGATGACAATTTATTTCATGTTTCTGAATTGACTTTTAAAAGGCACTCCTTGAAAGTAGCATCCTATTTTCCTTGACATCTCTGCAAAAGTTCGTAAGAGCAGCAATAACAAAAGAAATGACTGAGCAGGATACTGCTTGATGTCTTAACTCCCTGCATCACAACCAAATTTTCGAAAAGTGAAAGTTTATTATGGTATGGAAAGAAGCCACTGCCCTTGCCGATCAGGGCTGCAGACTGAGGATCAAAGGTGACATACTTTACTGTTTGAAATTAAGGGCAGTGGCCACAAGTAATCAACTTTCCACTTCCTAACCACTTAATGCATCAGCTAAACCTTTCTAACTGCCCATCTGAGTGTCTCTCTTTTGCCTCAGATGCAAAAAAAAAAAAAAAAATGCATTGTGAAAAATTAATTGCATAGTCCTTATCACATGAGCTGGTATCTGACTATGCATATGATCATATATGTGCACATTAATTGTGAATCAAATCATCACATCACCTTTTCCCACCACATATCTTCTGACTGCATCAGGCCAGGGAGAGGACAGTGGTGGATTCTGTAGCTCAGCTGATGTAGGGCAAATCTTTAAGAAATGGTAACACCAAGTAGTTTTTGTCAATACTTTTAGAGTCTATGAAGTCTCTGTCAGAATAATTTATTCCACATGGAACATTACACATAATACTCAAGCTGTGTCTCAGCTCAAATTCTGCAAATGAAAATAGTTCTGTAAGACGCATTGCCTCAATTTTCAAGGACCAGGCTCAAAATAAATTAAAAGATTGCCAAAAAGTTCTGAGTTTTCCTACTTACCTCCTGGATTTGCTTAGATTTTGAGTTTTTTTCTAAATCCCCCTAAAATATTTTCACTTTTTTCCCCCTTAAACACTACATACTTAAGTCATGCTCTTTAATATAAGAACACCGAGATGCTTGAATTTTCATTCAAGAGGAGTGATTAGCAAAAAACTATTCATTATTACGTGGCTTTAGGTGAAAGTGTGGAAACTATAAATGCAACACACAAGGCAACATTTTAGTAGTATGTACTTAACAAAAGTCATATGTGAATGGGGCAATAAAAATAATAGCACTTTAGAACAACAGCAAAGGACTAAAATTCACAACTAAGCATGACTTTTATTGCCTGGGTTTAAGGGATTTAAAAAGTTAAAGCAAGGCTGGTTTTAACAAGTTGAAATTCTAGTTCACAAAAAATCTCTGAAAAAACTTTGGGTGAACATTATTAATTTGTATTTCCTCAGAAATAGATGGCAAATCAGTGCTAAAAGACAAACTGCAGTTACCCAAGGAGAAAAGACAATTTCAGACTCTGGGACACAACCTGAATTTACGTCCATGGATATTCACAAAAGCCAGGTTTAGCATCATGAACTTGACTTCCCAGGCAGGAAGACACAGAGGTAGGCTCCACCAGCATGATCTAACTTAACAATCCTTTTCAGGCCCTTGGAAATCTTTTTCTTTCAGGAAGGAAGTCTTAAATTACACCTACAAGACAATTAATGACCATCAACTTCTGAGTGGCCTGAGATAACCCTGTTAAAAAACGCCAGCTATATAACATTGTTGCTTTAATGGTGTCACTGGTTATACGTCAGCATAATCGATGCTCTGTCAGTTTAACTTAATAAGTAGTGTAATTGATGCATTATTACTTTAATTCTTCTTCATTATGAAGGTTATTAAGGTGCACTGTAAGTTAGAGTAATTGGACATTTCAATTGAATGGCTGAGGAGTTTGGAAATAAATGGCTCTAGCATCTAGCACAGATGCTTACCTTTGAAATGTGCACCAGATTTATATACATAAAAACGGATTGGCTTTGTCAGGAGTGGAGAGGAAAAAAATATGAAAATAAGATGATGTTTAACTTTTTGGATTCTATTTCATTTAAGTTTGCAATCCATCTCATTTTTTCTTTTGTAAACCTCCATGAGTTTCTAAGCACTTTAGAGATCCTGCACATCTGAAGGACTGTGACATAGGGATTTACTTTTCCATTTTTTTACAGATGTTTCCACACTGCAAGAACTAAGTATTGCAGAGATAAGGATCTGCCTCCCTTTGTACTGCAATTAAAGATGACCTTGTCCTGTCCATACTCTGCCTGATCAAAAGCAGAGTGACCATGGGTACCACACCCAAGGCACCCCACTAGTGCAGTCAAAATTAGTTGTATCCAGACTTGATCACTTGTTACTCCACAACTTACCTACACTGCACTAAGGTCTCAAATATTTACCATCCTCTGCAACATGTGGGAGACCAGATGGGTCATGAGTTTCAAATTACACCCTCAAAAATGCTGCAGTCTCTGGTGCAGAATGAGTGGGTGCTGCACAAACCTGTGTGCCACTCATCAGTCCAGCCATAAGGACACCAGCTGCATAATGAAGCCACCAGGTTTCCAAGACTAATTGTAACAATTTTATGGAAAACTAGAATGAAGCAGCAGTTGTAGCATGAGAGACTGTCAGTAACAGTATCCTCACTGAAAACTTTTATGCTTAATCCCATTTCATTTGGAAAAGGAGATTTTACAGGTTGATTCTCATTTGAAGAGACAACCCTGCCATGGGGGATTTCAGTGACAGCATTGAAGAAGTGGAAGACAGGAAAAAATGAAAGAATCTTCTTGATTGAGAGATGAAAGACTTTAGAATTAATCATCTTCTGTTGCTAACATTGAACTGGAAGGACTTCCCTGACTCCTATGGGGAAGAAATGCAGTGTCTTTTCATTGCCCTCTGATTTTTTAATGCCCCGCTAGTCTTCCTAGACTTTAAGAAAGAAGACACAGAAGACAGCTTATACAGCTAAAGGGCACTGGTCATTGTAATGAGAGAAGGCTGCCTCTCATGATGATCTCAAAAAATGGTTTGGAACAAATAAATAATAGGGTTTGATCCCACAGGTAAGACTCTTTGTAAGTTACTTTACAATACTAAATGATCTATCTCCATCTATTGCTCTGTGGCAAGAGAATGAGGAAGTGGCATAACCATATTATGTGAGGATGTAGTGAGACTGAATTGGGTAAATTAGTCTATATCATAATGGTAATGAAGTCACTGATGAGTCTGGAATTAAGCTGAACAAATTATTATTTTTCATTCTTCATGCTAAAGTAATTGGCATGCTAAATCACATATGCAGAGAAAATATTGCAGACAATGTTCACAGTCATAAATGGTTCTTGGTAACTAAACTGTCATAAATGTTGTTTTTATACATGACTGGACTCACAATTTTGCAAATTTGGAGTCAGGCCATCCAACAATCTTAGAACCAGCATATAGTAAATAAGAAGACTATATATTGTACAGTATTTCTGTGCACTGTAAGAACAGATTAATATTCCTGGTGAAGCAATAGTTCATAGGAAACTACAACACAATGGGGACAGAAATCCATAAGGGCAGAAGATGGGCTATATGTAGTATAACCAGGTCTTCCCTGAAGCTTGCACATCATTGCTACAAAAGGTTCCATTATTCTTTTATGTGCTTTTTACTATGATTTTTTAATCCTTTACAGACTATAAATATAACTTTTCATCTGCATAGCCTACCAGAACACATCTATCTCTTTAAAATAAATGCTTTGCAAGGTCTTTCATCAACATGTATTTCATCTTTTGCAACTGTGAATTTGCATTACCCCACACTAGCAAATACATTTTAGGACTGATTGACACCAGTTCTTAAGCCATTTTTAGATGTGTCCGCTGTACCTACTTTTCCGACAGCCAAAAGAGCTTTCCCTATTCTTACCCTCTCAGAAACTAATTCCCAAACACTCCTTGGTGCAGGTAGGGAGATTGAGAAATATTCCAGTTCAGTTCCAAATAATTGGATCACATCCTTGTACCACAGGTCCCTGAGTCTGCCAGGAGACTATTTTGTCTAATTGATAAATGGCAGAGATAACTAGTTCTCTGTGGCAATGGCTTACTTACATGGACGGATTTATTTGAAGGGCCTAAACCAGCCTAACTCTACCTGTGCTGAGTGGTCAAGCAGATTGCAACAGCTTTCAATTCCCCAATAGATGTCGCTGAATCCGAAACCTGCTTCAACAGAAAAGAACCAATTTCAAATTTCTTGGCTCAATATTCAGCTTATATGGTCTAGGTCTCTGCAGGCATTATAGGTGGGGATACAAAGGAACATTCCTATTGGTGAGATGAAGAGGTCCCCTTTTCCATCTTGGTTCTCTTGCCAAAGTTATCTCAGTACATCTCATTTTTTGACTTTATAGGGGCAATGGACATTGGTGACAGATATTTTTTTTCCAGTGATGACTGGAAAAAGACTAGACTTCAGGAAAACCATAGGGTGTGGTTTAAAAGGGATATCTGCATTTCTACCACCAAATCACCTTCAGATGATCAAACAGACCTGAAAATATGTGAGATTTTCTGAATATTTTGGTGCTTAATTTCTGCAAAAGTAGAAAGTAAATACTGGCCACACCCTGTCAATCTGCTAAGGAGTTCAGGGAGGTTGAAATGCCTCTTCCAGCAGCGCACGGAGCAATCACAGGTTATAATCATACTAGTATCAGACTGCATAAAAACAAGAATATGTTAATATTGTGAGAGTCTAAGTCAGCTCAAAAACTTACTCATTCTATTCTAGTCAGACTTTTTCCAAGAGCTTCTGAAAACAAGAAGATGGTGCTACTTTTTGTTTCCCCTAGACAAAGCACACCAAGTGGCTATGTAAGTAATCCATTTCATTTCACTCTAGAATTAACACCTCCCACTAAGCATTTTTGGGAAGAATCCTACCACAAAATTAGCACAACAGCAGTAACAACTGGTGGTTGACTTCAGCTTTTTGTAGACTCAATGCTCTACTTACTGGGTCATCTTACATCTTCTGTATGCCACAGGAATATTGAGTGAGTTAAAAAAGAATCAGCTTTCCGGGAACAGTGATTAACTTGTGCATATATTGTAGGATCTGAACCACTGAATTTACACCATGGGGAAAATATTAACCCTAGAGTTACATAAAGCTGGGGTTAGGGAACTGCCCACTTGCAACAAGAAGAATACAGCTGCAGCTATTCTCCCCAGTAGAGGCCTCTTGACTTGTTTGGATCACCCAAGAAAGGTTCTTCGAAATACTGTTTCTAAAATTATTTTGCAGGTAGTTGTAGAAGAAAAGAGAAACAGAGAGACTTAAAAGCTGTTAACGGTTTATGTCTAAACCAGACTAATAGATCATAACTATTAGAGGGGAAAAAAATAATCAGATGGTAGTCAAAAGAGTATAAAACAGGACAGTAAAAATATTTCCATCTGTGAAATTATAGAGCTACAAGAGCTTTAACTTTAGTGTGGTGGCAAGTTCCTCCAGTATTTCTATAGCAAGTTTCAGATTTTCCCTGAAAACTACATTTGTAAGTTAAACGTAGTTTTGGTTTATAGTTAATTTGCCTTATCTCACTCCATGCCTCAGGAAGGCTTTGGGAACAGTGGAGTCTAAGCACAGACCCAAGCCCTCAGCAAGGACCGGGCCAGTGTAGGAGGGAATGGGGAGCACTGGGAGAAGCATTCTCAGAAACACACTCTGCCTTACTTTTACAGGGTTTTAATTTTCTTTGATGAAACCACTCTAGTTTTCCAGCATGTACATATAAGCATAACCCTGTGGTTCAAGACAAAATGCTTCAAACAGGACTTCATGTCATTTCCCGCTGAAGGGTAAAGGACCAGCAAAACCTTGCAGCATGAGTCAAGTCTGGTTTTATAAATGCAGCTAACAAAGGAGTGAATCTCCTCTGACAAGTGCACGAGGTGTTTGTGCTAGACAAATTAGAGGTACAAAGCTGTGTGTTTAATTCTGACTGAAAGCAATTGAGAGGTACAAATTATACCAGAGGAACTTTCTAAATTGAAGTGAACGCAGGAAAGAGACTCAAAAAACAAGACTACAATGACCTCCACACAATGACAGCTGAGAGATAAAAACTTGGCAATTTAGAAGGGGGAAAAGGAACAAGGCAGGCAGGAAGACAGGCAGAGAAGTAGCCTGGAAGTTTTTAATGGATAACTTGTTTTTGAGAACACAAAAGCCCTGCTGTCATGCCTTCTTGGATTATTTCCAGTGTTCAAGATGAACCTATAGCTTAGTGAACACAAAAGCCAGGACATTTTTTTTTTGTTTCCCCTCTTCTTTTTAGCACAAAGGAAGACAGCAATCATGTCAGGAAAGATTTGGTGGCTTTAATTGAGCTGCAGTTGTATCCTTTTCTGTGTTTTCTATCATGTCAATTTTCCAAGTGGCCATCAAGTTTTGTCAGCTGAAGCAACCCAAGTATACAAGGGTGACATTTAGAATAGCTCCAGGATTTGCCTCCCTCCTGGCAGCACTATCAAGAAGGGCTTTAAGCATGCTTAAGTTGACTTTAAATCAAGATGTCAGTTTTGAAATCAGGCTGTCTTTGGCGTTCTTGTCAATAATGCTGAATTTGACTAAAGCTCGCTACACCTTCATGCATTAACCAGCCAGTATTTGAAGCTATGTTTCTCTAATACATATCACAATCTTTTGTCCTTTACTCAGGACTTGGGACATTTACAGTTTGATAGGGTGAATTTTTTTTCCCCTGTTCTTGTAATGGGAAAGCCAAATGCTTGCACTTGCATGGGCAAGCAGTGGTAGGACAATGGGGAATAGCTTTATGATGAAAGAGGTTAGATTTAGATTTAGACTGGATATTAGGAAGAAATTCTTTACAGTGAGGGTGGTCAACAACTTGTTTGGAACAGATTGCCCAGAGAAGTTGTGGATGGGGGCATCTCTGCAATTTTTCAAGGCCAGGCTTGAGGCTCTGAGCAACCTGGTCTAGTGGAATGTGTCTCTGCCCATGGCAGGAGAATCTAAATGAAATTATCTTTACAGTCCCTTTACAGTCCCTTCCAACCCAAATCATTCTATGATTCTATGAAACATTTTTGAGCTTGAATTTCAGGAGGAAGGAGGGGACACAGAGAGAGGGGGGTGATGTTGCATCAGAATGAAGTCATAACAAAAAGTGAAGATATATGAGTCTTTCTATAGCTGTGTTTATGTATCTTTGTGTCTGTTCCGTGGCAGAGTTGAATGCAAAATGGCTTCCCAAGACCTAACATCTTTGGACATTTTATGTGTTGATTGTGAGATGCTCACAATGCATAAAGGCCAAAAAAAAAATTGTCCAGGAGTTCTCTGTAGCAAACAGCTGCTAGCTGGACAGAGAAGGCAAAGGTACAGGATTATTCGTCTTTCATTAGTTCAGGTCTACTGCATTATAGAATCACAAAAGTGGTTTGTTATCACAGGAGTTTTGGGACAAAGTCCAAAACACAACATTAAGATTTAGCTTTCTAGATCACAGCAAAAGCCCTGACCAGAACTCCCCTTTGGGAGTTCTGCTACAACCCATAAGGAATATAGCAGCAGCTGTGATATGTGGTTTCTGAGTTGCCTTTCAGAATGCAGACACGTGAAGACCTCAGCTATCCAGCTGAGGATTTGGGCTTACTTCTGTACCTTTTTATACCTTTTGCATTTAACACTATGAAGAAATATTTCAAAGTCTCTCAGTTGTCATAATCTGGCACTGAAGTCAATGAACCAAGACAGTTCAGCCTGAATACACAAACTGCACTTTAGACTCACGTATAAGAGACAATTAATCCAAATTAAGGGAGAATAAAGAGGGCCAACCAGTAGCTATTGCAGAACCTCTCCCACTTGAAGACAGGAAGAGCATTTACAGGGGAGCTGCTCTGGAACAGTCATCACTCAATGCATTTATACTGCAACAACTTTTACAGTTAATACATGATAGAGACAAACTTCTAAAGCAAGAAATTAACAATCATTGTGAACAGAACTTGAACATTGTTTCTGTTCTTGATTGAAAACAATCAACTAAGAATATTTGCTTTTCTATAACTTGTCTCATTCCAGAATACCCAGGATTATTTCAGAATATGTGTAACCTTAGGTACAGACAAGCACTCTGAAAAAACTTAGAAAGTAACAAACACCCCACAAATGCATCAAGAGGTAAATCTCATAGAACTAAAATCTAGTTATGGATTAGATTTAGTCAAATCTATAAAAACACTATTTTACCCTCATTTGTAAGGAAGTGAAGCTTTAATCTCTCCCTAGGATAAAGCAGGATATGAATAGGAAGAATCTGTAGTCAAATAGAAGCAACTGGGTAATAATATACAAGTTATACTTTTAAATAGCAAATGTAGCATAGCTGTGACAAAGAAAAAAGGTCCTCACAGCTTCATGGAAATATTAGATGATTTCTCCAGTCACTTTATTTAGTGAATTCACATTAATGTCAGTTTTCTCATCACAACTATTTATGGCAGCTTCTTCCAAAATGACCTCTCAGTATTCTGCAGGAGTTCTTATCTAAATATAAGACCAAATGAGCCCTGAAATAAGTCATGAGACCCAAAGTGACATTATTATTAGGAAAAAGCATTTTAAAAGAATATTATTTTTCCAGCATCCTAAGAGGACAAAAGCTAAGGTAAAGGAATGAAAGATTAAACCATCAATTAACACCATGCATCACAAGTCAGCATATCAGCCTGAACTGAGCCCTCCAATACACTCATGTATAATAAGCAGAGGGTTAAATTATCCCAGTTCTGTTCCTTGCTGCATCTGGAGCACAAAAAAAAAAAGAAAGTTGTTGAACAAGTCTCAAAATTAATGTTTGGAAATAGGCAGATTCAGAGTAAGGATTGTAATGTGGTGCTCTATGTACAGAAACATTCTTAGGATTGAAATTTGTACCCAAGGCAGAGTCAAATGGAAGGATTTATTTTCTTGTTGCTTTACTGTGTTCTTGTCATTTACTTAAGAACTTCAAGTGTTCTCTAATGAAGTTCAGTAGAGATGGGAGCTGGGGTGAAATGGTGAATGGTTGAATCTCTGGGGAGGCAGGAATGCAGCTGGTGCAAGCAATGTTTTTACTTGCTAACAGATCTAAAGGAAATTCTTCTGTGTCTGTTCTTGCACAGAAAATTCTCCATTGTAATAGAACAAAGTTTGACAGTAAAGAGTAGCTTGTGCCAGGCTAGAGTTTGTGTTCTCCTTGCATCTCACTCACATGGCAAATAGCAACACACACAAAGATTTATTTGTGTTTTTTGGTATAAAACCGTGAAACTTTACTAAACCAGCCCTATGTTCCATATTTAAAGCCAAATATCCTTAATTTTACTGAAATTATGTTTTTTGGTGGTCAGATAGTGTGTTTAACACTCTACTAAATAAACTGAAATTCTAGCAAGTATAAAAATATAAAAGTTGTCTCTGTCTACTGTCTCTGTGTGAGGCAGCACAAAGTCTTCACCGAATCAGAGGCAATTATAGAAGAACACATGAAGTGAGCATTCACATTTCATAAGATCACGAGAAAGTTGGCAGGCAAAGACCTCAAGAGATTGCTAAGCACACAAAAGGATGGGATATAAACTATCAATTACATTAAAACAAACAGAAGTTTGTTTACCTTGTACCTAAAAAAATTCTCCAGAGATAAAGATCCTGCTGTACTACACCTGCTTCACTACTCTGTGTTAGAAGGTGGTCAAACTTAGAAGGAATTTAAATATCTCATTGTATCTCATCATCAAACCTATTCAATTTTTTTATCCCTTATACAAAAAGCCTTCTGAAATCTTTAAAGCTCATTCTTATGGAAGGTGGGCTCAGTCCTCTGCCCACCTTCCAACGATTAGCCATCTCTCCTCACTATGAATTGATGTCCCATCTTACATTCTCTCAAGTGCAGGAGCTTGGCGTTTTTTTGCTAATTGCAAGGCATCATGTGAGCTGGTGGCTCTTTGCCAAGTAATAATGCATTCTCTTGCCATTCTCTCTAGCCACTTAAATTTAACAGACTTTCAGTGTCTGGTGTCCCTCTGAGCCATGTCAGGTACAGCAGAGTGAAAACTTTCCTGACAGAATATACAGCTCTGTTCTCCTCTATTGTACTGATTCTGCAAATGCCTCCACATTCTGTCACACTACTGGGAAAAGTATATATATTGCTAATGTGTTTCATTTGGACCATGTGAGCAATACTTTTGTAATCTCTTGCATACATACGAGTCCTTTTAAGTGCATTAACTTGATTTACAATAAGCAATAACATAATGGGGATATGTGATTCTGAAGTTATATAAAGGTTTCTTAATAAAGTAAATATTAACTCTGATCACAGATGGGCAGAACTGAAGCACAAGATATCTCATCTCAAATGACATAATCAATGCAAACACTAGAGAAATGTGTAATTCTCCAGACTCCTCTTTGCACATCTCCCCTGTGTGGTGTCTGCCCTTTTAAATTAAGAAAATAAATCTTTTTTTAAACAGTGGGTTAAGGATTCTTAGCATGCATGTTCATGAGATAAGAGAAAAATTTGGGCTTTAAATTTCAAATGCACTTAAAAAATAGCTGAAGAGCCTTCATAGTTTTGCAAAAAAAAAAAAAGTTTTAAAGCATCTATTTTCATTAGTTGAGATCCATTTTGACTGGAAATTAAATATAGCACTACTACTTGTTTCTTAATATTTTTATATGACCCTTCAAAATACATAAAACTTCAAGATCAAGCTATAATTTAATCTCATGATTGTACAACTGGAACAAAAATATCAATGTACTCCCGCATAAAGATAGAGTAAGGAAAAAACATAGCACAAAATTATGTACGCCTGAGTAAATAGAAATTATATTAGTTCAGTCAAAAAATCACAGGAACAAACACAAAAGCAAAGAAGTGCAGTCCTTAGGGCATAATTGTATTTACTGGTTCCCACTGGAAGTTCTGCCTTCCCTCCCCTGCTCCTTCCTGAGGGGTTTGCAAGGCTGACCCATGCAAAAGGATGCTGAGTGGGCTTCTCCACACCTCAAGGTGAATGATTTCCCTGCACACTAGGCAGACAGTAACCAGCATTCCTGCTAACCTAGTCCCAGAAGGGGCTAACTGGACAGCATATAGCATGAATCAACCACTTCTTACTTCTCCCTTAATCCCTGTTTATCATAAGCCAGGAATATCTGAATTGAAATCTTGGTTAGTGTAAGATGAAGTGACCAATGCAGAACACTATTGTTAGGAGAGAAACAAGCTGATGTTTCAGAGGACAGCTAAAATGAGTCAAACCAGCATGGCAAATTAATTCACTCAGAACTAGAACACAGGGCAGAAGTCATTGCCAGAGAAGGGAGAAATAGTTAAAGGATGCTTACAAAAAAATGTCTGGATATAATATCCTGTTTTGGAAAATGTTACTGCCCCAGGGGAATTATGGAACTGGGCTGTCACAGGACCAGTTGACACTCAAGTCAGAGAAACCTAGAAAAAATTAAGGAAGGCCTTGGTTGCAATTAATGGAAGAGGACAGCCTGATAGAGAGGAACACAACTGAAAGAATAGAGTATTAGGACTGATCATTTAACTCAAAAATATTGAAAAAAGCCCCACCAAAACAAACCCAAACATTTTAACTGTGCAAAAATAAAACTTCATTCAAAACTGAGATCATCTAGAAGATCAGATTGCTTCTGATCCACAGTAGCAAACAGGAAAATATCTTGGGGACCTTTCTCAAGAAAGAGGCAAAATCCCTGCCCAGTGACAATTTACCTGGTGACACCAAAAGGCAAGTAACAAACAGAAATCTGCCAAAAGCCCCCTGCTGGGAACATGTGCCAGGGCTGGGGCAGGCACACCCGGATCAGTGCAACCATAATGGGGTAAAGCAACTCAAGGCTCCGGGAGCTGGGAGGGAGCAGATGATCAGTGCTGGCCACAGGTGCTGCGGTCTAAAATGGACGGTGAATGAAAGCTACTTTCTCTTTCTGCAGGATTAGATTCTGCAAATCTCAAGGGGATGCTAATGAGGACCTAGTTTATGCAAATAGCAAAAAACAAATCCCTTGCTCAAATCCCAACCCAGGGTCCTTGTTGAAGCTGGAACTGCCACAGAGGCTCTTTGTGCTGTTGTCTGTCTGCAAACAATAATGTAAAGAAAGCTGGTTTGACCAAAAACCTTGATTATATCCAAAGCTGTTCCCATCAGGAATTCAAAGGCTAGAAACACTTTGCTCCTTATACAGCCTGATCTGGGAAGGAACTTTGTAAATTCTAGGTGTTAATGAGTATTAAAAGCAGGATATGGTTATCTGTATTCACAGATGTACAGCAGCAAGTTTCTAGTGATGTATGAAATGAGAATTCCCCACCTCATGCACAGGGAGAATTACACAGAAATTGCTATTCAGTCAGTGGTGTGCCACGCTCAGGCTAGCTTCACACAAACTGTTCAACTGACAGAAATACATTGTGCCACACAAATACATTGTGCCCAGATGTCTCTGAACATAAAAAAAAAAAAAAAGTTATTAGAAGACTGTAAAAATAAATACAATTTTTAAACCAGGACTTACATTTAACATCCATGTCACCCTGATAAACTATTTTGTTTCTGCTCCCTAGGATACCCATACTGCCTTTAAAAGCTCAAGAAAGACACTGGCTCAGGGTAGATTTTGAGAAAAAGAAATAAGATGGTAATTCACTTAAAAAAGAAAATTAGTGTTAGAATGAGCAAGAATGTTAGAATGTTCCTACTTCATGTTGGAAAGAAATTATTATCACTTGATGCCACTATATTTTCTCCAGACCCAGACAGTCTTTATCAATGAGAAAGCAATGGCAGATCAAACTCTGATGCCCTCAGTGTCTGGCTGCTGCACTGGAGCCCAAAAGCCACACATTGTGAGAGCACAGCAAACCTTCCTCCACAGGCTGGTTCCAAGCACACAGGAAGCCACACGGGAGCTACCAGCTCATTCCTGGCTGAGATTTTCATACAGCTTTAATTCTTTTGATGAAACCTTGAAACAGAGAAGGCTGCTTTGTAAGGGCATTAGAAGACTTTCTCTAGGATAAACCATTTGGCCTCCAAATCCTTGTACACTGTTTATATTTGCCCTACAAACAGGCATGTTGGCTCTTCTACCCTTGAGGGTCTGATTCTCAATTTTCAGTTAAATGTAATCCTTTAGATCAGTACAAAGTGGGTGAAAAAAAATACAGAATAACTGTTTCCCTTGGCCTGCATTTTTCATTATTAGCAGTTAGCCCACTCCTGATGCTACTGTTTTTTACTCAGGCTGCCTGGTCTTAATTTTTCCTCTTCCTATAGCTGTATCATGTACTAGAAAGACATTTGTTTATAATGACAGTCCTTTGTAATTCCTATATTTTTCTTTCTTTTTACATTTCCAAACAGAATTGGATGATATTTTTCATGTCCATATTTTCCCCACCAAAAGCATAAATTTAGTAACATCCCTAAAACAATTAAATTCAAGTTGTCCTCTTAAACTCCATAAAAATAAATTACAGAGATTTCAAAAGTCAACACAGTTTATTTTGACATTTTCAAACTTCCTCACTACAGCTACTGCTCATTTCAGCATGTCCTACTATTTTGAACACACTAAAACCCCTTTCCCAATGTTCCCATTCAAATGCTCCATCCACCTCATACACACAGACATACACACTTTCTCACAACTCCCAGAGAATTGAAAAACCAATTACTCTTCTCCCTAGTCCTGTGCAGGAGTTGGCACCATCACAGTAATACAAGAGGGGTCTGAGGAGGAGGGTGTGCTGAAGGCAGGCAGGGTGACAGCAGTGCAGGGGAGCTGGGGCAGAGGTGCCTGAGCTAGCAGAGATGTGATCACCACAGCCTCATGGTGCCCCACTGAGCCACTGAGCCCCGGGTTTCAGCAAGGCTTATCAGCACAGGCAGACCCTGGTGCAGCTGTGGCTGCGCCATTTCCCACCCCTGCATGGCAAGTGCTCTGTGATGACTCAAAATCACAGCTTACTAAGGCAAAACTTCCAAGCGTGGTGCAGAGGTCTGGTGGCTCTGATGAAGCGAGTGCTGACTGAGCTTTGCTCGCCGGGCAGGGCTCACCGCTCTGCATGTAGCACCCTTATCTGCCTTGAGCCCTTTCACACAAAGTCTTTTTTCAGGTGGAAATCCCAGAAGCCAGACATCTATGTTTTGAATTATACAACCAGCCTCTGCCTTCCCCAGTGAGGGGTCAGCTCCCTGCCAGCAAACTCATTTGTAACGCTGCACTTGTAAACTCCCGATAAAAGGCTCTGATGGAACCACGCTTCGCTGGGCAGTGGCAATAAAACTGCATGGCCTCCTTTACATCATAAAAAGCTTTCAAAACCCTACCATTTCAGACTGAAGCTTCAGTGAGGCAATGGATATAAACCCATAGAGGGGAGATTTACTATAAAACCTGAACTATTTTTAGGTGTTATCAGCCTAGAGGAAAATGTCTTTAGAAGTCAATCTACAGGAGAATCTCAGTGGTAGAAAGAAATGTTAAGTTCATGTTTCTTTCCATGCTTTTTGTGGGATTTCAGTGCATTGATTCTGACCACAGGGGTCAAGAATATCAAAAGAACAGTATAAGGGGAAAGAAAAAAAGTTGTCTTATTCCAGGGGCTTGCCTTAAATACATGACAGAAGTTATCACAAATAATTAGGCTGATATTAGCTTCGAGTTACAATTGCCTTTTTAAAATTTCTAGTCTTGTTGTAGATTGTTTAATGGGGTGACATATACCACAAAACTGCCTCTGGGACATGCAAGATTGTTTACATTCAGGTGCCAATGCCACCCTGGTAGCAATCAAATGTAGATAAAGACTGATTTACTAAAGAAAAGAAAAAAACTATACAAAAACCCAAACCCTAACCAATAAAATAATTCTGACAAAATTTAAAACTCATCAGTGAGAGGGCGAAGAATCAATGAGTAAATAAATTACTTTGGAACACTTCTCTTAAAGTCTGTAGGCACTGGCCATGCTGAATCTCTGTGTTGAGTGCCAAGGGAGACCCTTGATATGTGCTTTGAGACTGGACACCATAGATCTGTGATCAGCACAGGCTTGGGTACCACAGGAGCAGGGCTCCCAGACATAGCCAGCACCACCAGAAATGCCCAAAGTTTCTAAGTCAGCTCACAGAAGGTACCTACCAGCAGGGTCAGCCCATCTCCAAGAGTGAACATAGTGCTTGCACTTAGTGATCATGAAGGCAGACCTTGGCTTAAGCTTTTACTTCCTATTTCTCCTAAAAAATAGATTTGGTAATTGTATAGATAGAAAAATATACCCTTCCTTCTAGACACTGTTATCATTTCCCCACCAGACAGTCTGACTCTCTCTCCTGAGAAGTCAAACAATTTTCAGGCAGATTATTTTCCCCTGAGTGCAGGAAACTGGTACAACCGTACACAAAGAACAAAAATATATTTAAAACAAGCATAGCAACACAGCCAGAAGACATTTATAATGCATGTATTTTGCTTCAAGAAATGTGTTTTATGGAGGAGAAGGGGTAAGAGACAGGCCCTAGAGACAATGTCTCCCTATTCTTTATTTGTAAGCACATGCCCTTAAACAGACCCTGAGAAATCTCAGGGTTTGACTACATGGAATTCTGCACTGCATGATCAGACCAAGTGTTTATCTTGTCCTCAAAGCAATATCCCAATGGGAAGACTCCTGCTCCAGCCTAACAAAAGGGTTTCCTCCTATTCCCAGAACCCTGTTAGGACCACTGGCGCCCAGATCCTTGCATACTGGCTCAGCAATCTGCAGGGTAACCCTGGAGAAAGCAGCTCAGCAGCACAGCCAGGTTTATCCTCTGGCTGCCCAGCTCCCATTTCAAGCCCAGGGCAGCTCCTTGTTAAGCCCTGCACACCCGTGGGTGCAATCCAAACTGCCAGCATGGCACGGGGATGCCCATCTGTCTCACCCAGGATGGCAACCAAGCTGCCTTACACAAATAGCTTTCCCATTCAGCTCCAGGTGGAGCACAAAGGTCTAGTCTGTGTCAGTACACTGAGATACATAAAACATTTACAAACACCAGCTGCCTCAAGATCTGCTAAAGATCGTTCTTTTAGGGGTGTTCCTGTCTGTCTGCATTCACAACTTGGACATTTTTGAAAGATCAGTTTGGATGATCCTAGGAGGAGATCCTAGTATTTACACAGGGCATACTGGCAGGCAGGGATGGCTGTGTATACAGCAGAAAGTCCTCAAAGCCCAATTTCTGTGAATCTTAATCTTGCAGAATGAAAGTCAAGCATGGCTCTCATGATTCTCTAGAAAAACTTGGTAGCAGATGATCCATGCATCTCCAGAGACAATATCACCATAGTATAAGCAGTGCTTGTTGTGCTGCTTATAACCCAAATGTCCTTTTGTGGAACCTGCTTTGTGAGTCTATTTGGGCCATGGAAATTTCCTGATGGACATCTGCGTCAGGGTGAATTTTGGAAAATTCCCAACAAATTCATACAATTTTTTTATTTTCTGTAAAAGAATCCAACAAAACAAAACACAAAAAACCCAACAAAATAAAAACAAACAAAAAACCCACAAACACACAAAAAGAAAAAAACAAAAACAACAACAACAAAAAATCAACCAAAACCTCAAACTCTTTCATGGTGACACAATCATAACTTTTGCTCTCTAAAAAAAAAAAAAAAAAATAGAAAATAAAGCTGCCCACTTTTAAGAAGGAGCTTGGTTTGGTTTTGGAAGGGTATTGAATTTTCCTGTTTCCAGGAAAATATGCCAAAGTTTACACAATCTCAGAACAGAGAAAAATCCTGTTTTACACATGACCACTAAAGGCTTATTTGAGTTTGGCAGCTGAATGGTTTGCAGATTCCATCTGGACTGAGCATCCCCAGCCCAGAGCTGCAAAGGTTGAGCAAAGCTTCTGCCGAAATCTCTCTCACCAGCTGCTCAGGGTCACTTCTAACACTGGCAAAGATCCTGTAGGCATTCAATATGCAGCCTTTTGCCTAAAAAGTGGAGGTATTTGATCTAAAAAATTGGCAATAGGACACATCACTCTTTGTCATGCCTCCAACAGTGACTTTAAAGCTGAGTAGAAAAAGCAAGTTTGTGCCTGGCTTTTAGAGCTATTTATTAACACCACACAAGGTCTTCATGGTACTTGAATAGTAAAAATAGAAATCTATAGCTAGATTAGACATGGAAATGAAGAGGATTTAAAGAATATGTGGCACAAGTTTAACCTATGACATTGTTTTAACATAGATAAACACCTGCTTAAAAGGATGACTTTAATTGGGCCAAATTACTAAGCTGAATCCGAATAAAAGGCTATCCAAATAAAGGCTGAAAATCTTGTGAGTGGAACAGGAATGACAAACATGGACTCCCTCAACAGCCATGGATGAGAAACAGGTAGTGCTAGAGCCGAGCACATCCCACCTGAGGGCAGGCATGAAGAAGAACAGGTAAGTGACCGTTTCCATGGACTCTGCAGAAAGCTTTGGGTGATCAACTAAGTAATAGCTTGTAATACACATATCTGAATATAGGGGGAAATTCATCTAAGCAGACAAAAGAAATGCGGTAAAATTAGCAGAATTTTTTAAGATAACTGAGGTAGGAACATTTGCTCACCTTCAATCAAAAGAAAAATATTGCATTGAATTTCTCAAGCACTCAAGATTTTCCCACTTCTGTCCTCTAACCTTCAGGCTTCTCAATTCAAGTTCCCTTGGTAAATTCTCCATCTGTGCTGTTCAGCAAATGCTGAGGAGTTTTGACTCAGGGAACATACTTGTGTTGATATTTTATTTTGGGGGGTGGTTTGTGTGCTTGTATGTAAGCACCTAGATGAAAGAGCCTGCTCAGGATCCTGCAAACATCTAGTTCCCTCAGGGTATGCTTGGAAGCTCAGCAAGGTATCAACATAATCATTCTTCATACTGGTTATTTTATGCGTTTTTTTCCTTCCCAATTTCTTTAATTCCCTTCAGAAGCATTTGCAGCTTTACAACTTACACTGAAATCAATCTAATTATTATCTTACAACTTTTCAGTTACTTTTTTTTCACATTTGTGTACATGTCTGGCTTTCACCATGATTCACTGCTCCATGCCTGAGCAGCACCAGGTTTCAACCGATTGATTAACAGATACACCATTGTGCTCCCTGGCAGAGAGCACTCCAGCATTCAGGTTTGGCAAATGGTCATGATGGAATCAAGCACCAAATCCTAAGGAAAGTATCTCTGAAATTTTTGTTCCATCTTCAGCATTTTCAAAGGTCCCTGAAGCCAATATTGCCACTCTCTCACATAAGGGTTACGTCTGCTAACACACATATATGTAAATTAAAATTTGGGAAAATTCAGAGCAGGCATCACATTTGGAACACTGACCTATTCCAATTCCATCAGCTGACATTCTCACCTTAGAAAAACACCTTTTGCAATCCAGCTAAGAGTAGCATAGAGATTTCTTTAAAAAGAAGTGTCATTCTGCCTCTTTAACTTATTCTAGTTTATAAGAGCAAATTTACTGGAGTATACTGTCAATACACTATGTTCAATGCATCAGAAAATGTGTAAATTTGTCACTGAATTCTTTTCTGTTTTGTAGTCTTTCCTTCATGCATAAATTTTTGTATTGTAGGAGAATATTAAATAGCTTATCACACATATTTTTAGACTTTTTTTATAGTTTCAGTAAGGATAAACTAAAAGAACAATATCTATACAAGATTCCTGGCTGAAGTCAGATAAGCATTTCAGAGATGTCTTAGATTCATAGGTCAGGAAGATTACAGATATATATGAAGACTGAACCCATTCTCTAATGACCTCTCCATCAAAATCTGATTGGAGAGAGAAACAGGCAAGAGTTGGAAGTCCTGTTTAACTGATGTGTGTTCTGAGTTGTCAGTGTGGAAGAAAGTGTAGGACATGAAAGCAGGGGCAATATCAGAGACAGTATCTTATCTATATCCTATTAGCAGGAAAGAAAGATACATGGAGAACAGATTCCCCTTATCTATGAGGAAAAAAACTACCAGGAGATAAGAAAGAGGGGCCTGGAGAAGGTTCTGAAAGAAAAAGTAATCAAATGCAAAGTTTCTTTGATGTTGATCCCTTCATATTGTAAACATGGAAATGAAAAATTAGAACTTCAAGTTCTTGGAATTGTTTCATCTATGACCCTGAGCAAGAGTTACAGTATTTGTGCTTTCCCTTCACAATTTATAAAATACAACAGTAATGAAAAACAATCCTTCCTGGACAAGGATAGTATAAAATTTTAAATTTAAAGGATTTTAAGTCACATGCATAACTTGATAGGACTAATCATGAATAACTATCCAATCTCTAAATCTCTCAGGATTCATGTATTGTATTCACTAAAATGCTTGGAAAAAAAACCCTATTAATCTACAACATTTCCAGTTAGGTGAAAATTTATGGCTTTTTTTCCCTAAGAATTTTATTCTTGGAAGGGCACTGAAACACAGATTTAAAGTTAGAACCCTCCCTCACACTGGATATATTCAAACTTGATACTTCACTTACTTCTACTAGAAATCAACATATAGCATCATAAGTGGCATAATAGCTGAGATACTTACATATCCCCTGGAACTGATGAGATCAGACATGCATAAAAGCCCCAGAGCAATATTCTTTAGAAGAAAAGCAATTTCAGACATACCATATCAATCCACCCACTTGTATTTGTTCTATGACAAGCTCAGCACCAGCAAAACAGTCATATCAAGAGCTGCATGTATTCAACAGGTGACTTGATTTATTTGAACTCACTGGGTCTCTTACAACAAGGACTTGTATGTTAACTTTGCACTTCATGAAAAATTCAGGAGTGTAAGACAAGTTATGAGAACATGCTTATTAACAATAGGCCTGAGTAACAACAGACCCTTATGTAAAGTGGAGTATAAAACAAATATCTAGAATCTAGTAGATCATCTAGAGTATTTCCACATTTCCTCTACAAAAGCCCTCAGAGAACATGAACAAATAGAAAGAATTGTGAAAAAATTTGGACATGAGACTTGAATGCTAAGCAAATCTCAGAGGGATATGAAGACAAAAGTTAGAAGCAGAGATCTGCTGGAGAAGAGAAAACTGTTAGAAGGATAAAGAGTCACATTTCTCTTGTCAGATCCCAGATCCCAGACCAAGCGAAGTGCCCTGATTAACATCCAGATAAGGTATAATAATACAGAACAATTTAATGAGGATTTAGTATCTGTCAGGGTCTTCCTTGTTCACCATATGAATATTTCATGTAATAGGGAAGTTACCTACAACATATGGGTAAAACACCCTGGACAATCTACATCCACTGATATATCCCCAAACTAGTGAATATAGCCCTTTATTTATTTTTGCAATTCAAGGTTAAGTCACTAAATAAAAATAAAATATTTTTCTATGAATTTGGCTACCTATTTATCTGATAAATCTTCAAAATGAAGGTGTTGCTCTTATTTCAGGACACAACAAATGAGGAAGAACAGGGCCAACACATACCTTAGCACTCAGTAGTTTCATGAGAACAGGGAGCAGACCAAAAATGCTCTCAAGCCCAAATTATAAGTCCATTTTTCTACTTTGCAGGTGAGAGTTTCCCAGCTAATAACTGGCAGTTTCTATCCATCCTTACTTGGATCAGCTGGATACTGGCTGCTTGGTTTTACCTGGAAAGTTTCTACAAGAATGCATGATGGATCAAAGAAAGTATTTTGCAGTCAGGAAAGCACAAGCATAGAATTCAAGGGTTTGGGGACTGGGAGATCCTGTGGTTTTTTTCCCAATTACATTTTTCCCATTACATTTTTTCCCAATTACAGACCAGTGATTTTTTTCCCAATTACATTGCATCATGCCTCAGATGATGCAATGTATTCTGCCTCAGAGCCTGGCCAGAATATCATTTAATAATTCCCATGAACACTAGAAGAACCATTTTTAGACTAAATTTTCACAGAATTTCCTAGATTGCAAATACCACATGCTTCACTGGACTCCATATCACAACTTAACTCAGTGGGCTCTGATGGGCACCAAAAATATTCTGCCCATGCCTGAGAAAGAAGCGTACAGCTTACCAGAGAGCTCAGTTATTATTAACACACATCCCATCAGAACAGATCCATCACACTCTTTTCTACACTGACAGTACTTGCATTTATTTGAAAGTGAGCTCAATTTACACCCACCCCATATCACTTATCAGTGGGTTGGAATCTGCCTACTTCGTACAGCTGAAGCTGGAATTCTTTCCCAGTTGCATTCAAAACAAACCATATCAGTGTTAATGGACCTTTTCTACTACTTGGTCCTTCGGAAGGTTCTTTTATTCATCTATAAACTTTATCTTTGCACTGAGATTGCAAACATCTCTCTTCAGCCACTGAAATTCAGTTAGACTTATCATTGTCTTTGCAGATGTGGCATGTATATTAAAGTAGAAAAAAAATTAATAGACCAACTATTAGGGTTTCTAATAGGTTTCCAGGATTCTGCCTTGCCAGATTAATTCCAGTGAGGTCCACATGTGCTGCAGGCCTATTGCAGTAAATGAAGTCAATAAGTGGTTTTGTAATCCATTTGTCCCAAATTATCCAACCTTTTGAGTCATTTTCCTTTCTACTGCAGTCAGTCTGTATCCCTCTTCAAAGAGCAGAGCAAACTTAGGACCTCTGAACACCACTTGTTGAGCATAGATATTCCAGGATATTGTTTTAAAACAAAGTTCAGTCTCTAGCTACTATTTCTAAGTGAGAATGTAAGACAGCACTTGACTACACTTAACATATACTTAAATAAAGTGGTTTAGGCAGGGAAAAGATCCCTGCAATTTTTACTTGAGTTATAGCTAGAAGAAAATCTCTGGCTGTTGCACGTATGAAGATTATTCCCTTAGTGATTACTGAAGAAAGAAATAAACACTTGAGAACACTTTATTCTTTTCCTGGCACAGGCTATGCTTCAAAAAGAAGTCCATTTGTACAATTTTTCTATTTGGTGCCTGTTTTTATTAGTCTGTCTCAGCTCTTCAGAGAGTAAACTCAGCAGAGATCATTGTCTGTTCTGTATGTCTGCACTGCCTAATGTAACATCAGCCTTGAGAGAAGCCCTTAGCTATATAATAACTTTAAATTATTAACTGCCATGAAAAACATTTCAGGAGAAATAAATTTACTGAGAACAGAAAAGATGACCACAAAAACTGCAAATCCTTATCTGGTACTTAAATTTATGGCTTTTTTTTTTTTTTTTTTTTTTTTTTTTTAAGGATTGCATCTGTCAACAGCACGTAGCTAGAAGTACAGGAGCAGGAGGTTTCCTTAATAGACTTGCTTCTTCTTAATAAAGCTATTTTAACAACTTTACCTCTTGCTTCACCCACCCAACTACCCCCATCCTTGAAGTTACTTTTTCATTTTTCCTCTGCTGGGATTGTCAAGATGGGTTTGTCTAGAGTTTATGAACATAAATGAACTGTGTATTTCTTTTCTACTGTTTTTAACCACTCCTTGGTCTCTTGTGAATGAAGCCTGGAAACTTGTTTGTGTTTGGAGTCGTACTCATGCACAATAGATGAAGAACCATGTCCTGGGGTGCTTCAGGCTTAGCATCACCAGCCAGGCAAGGGAGGGGATTGTCCTGCTCTGCTCAGCACTGGGGCAGCCTCACCTCGAGTGCTGGGGGCAGGTTTGGGTTCCACAATATAAGAAAGACATTAAAGTGTTAGAGAGTGTCTAAAGGAGGCCACAAGGATGGTGGAGGCCCTGAGGGGAAGCAGTATGAGGAGGGGCTGAGGTGACTTGGTCTTTTCATCCTGGAGGAGACTGATGGGACACCTCTCTGCAGTTATAACTTCCTGTAAGGGGAAGAGGAGAGGCAGATACAGATCTCATCTCTATGGTGGCAGTGACAGGACTGAGGGAATGGCCTGAAACTGAATCAGAGGAGGTTTAGATTGGAAATCATGAAAAGGTTACTCACCCAGAGGGTGGTTGAGCAGTTGAGCACTGAAGCAGACTCCCCAGGGCAGTAGTCACTCACCAAGCCTGACAGAGCTCAAGAAGAGTTTGTGTTCTCAGGCACGTGGTGTGATTCCTTGTAGGTCCCGTGAAGGGCCAGGGGTTGGGCTTCCATGATTCTTGTGGGTGCCTTCCAACACTGACCATTCTATGATTTTTTTTGTTAAGAAACCCTTTGAGCTTCTACTGGGCTTGGACCTCTGATTCCCAACAGTGGTAGAGCAATAACCACTCTATTCAAATCCAACGTGTGCAGACCAAAACAAAGGCCCTATACATTTTAGGGGTTCAGGCCTACAAAAGAAACTTTGCATTTAGCCCAGTGTTAATATGATCTCTTTTTGAACAAAACATGTATGATATTCACTCAGAAGCCAAGATTTGAGTTCATTCTTCCATACCTAAAAACAGCAAAGGAGTTGAAGAGACCACAGGGACCAAAGCGCCAACACTACTGCTTATGAGCACAAGAATTGGTCCATTTTAAAAAAACAAGAGCCAGCATTATTGTCCAGAGATCAGCCTCCTTCCTCCAGCACCACAACATCCCAGAACACCCACCTCTAAGAGGAATTTCCAGACACAGGAGAACTTATTCAAAAATGGAAAGCACAGAAGATTAAAGATCTTTCATCCAAATTTTGTATTAGGACTTTAACAAACAAATATAAAACCCCAAAGCCCAACAAAACCAAATAAAATCAACCCAAAGTCTAAGAAAATAAGTAGGCAGCTCATGTTCTGACTGAGAAGGAGTGCAGGAAGTCAAGACCCACACAGCAGAATGATGAATGACCAGAAAATAGATTCTGATAAGTTTGACCTCATATCAATGTAACACAGGATAGTTTCCATATCAAAATTGAACTCTTAGGTAGAAAACAGGGGGAAAAAGTAATTGGCTTTTGTGAAAGTGGCCAATTTTAGCAGACAGCAATTGTTTCTGGTATGTAAATCTGTTTCTCTCTCCAGATAACAAGGAAAACAATTACTCACAGAGAGAATGCTTTTAAGCATATATCTTTGGCAGGATAACTCTCAAGAATAGCTTATTGCACTGAGTCTTGGTGGTGAGAGAAGCTAATTATTTCCATCAGGAATCTGTAGAATAATAAACCAACTTCTCATCTAGCAACAAACTTAAGAAATTCAATTGAGTATTAAAAATAGAAAGCAATTTATGCTTTTTCAATTGCACACAATAATCTTGAGATAATTCTGACTTTACGGTTATTTTGCACATAGCTTCTCTCATTACAGAAGTTCTGCAAAGCTACTTGGAGACTGACTTCCACTAGAGAAAAGCTTGGCAAATACAGAACAGGTTGGAGCAGAGGCAGACTCCCCTTCAGTTCTTCTTGCTGCTTACAGACAGAAAAATGCATGAGCTCATATCTCAGCTATTGCAATATTCAAGGTATATTTGGGCAGAGGAAAGTCTGCTGGGCACTTAGTTCAGCTGCTCTGGAAGACTGCTAAGCTCAAAGCCAACTGTGAAAGAGTTGCACACAAACTCCAGGGTGCAGCTCTCAAGCAAGCTTCATGAGGAATAACTTTCATTGCACAAGTGCAATGTGTTCTGTGTTTTAACAAATGGAAAACCTTTTGTTTCACCACTTTTAGGATGCTGGCCACCTTTGATGCAGTAGGTGTGCCACGTGTCCTTAACTTTCACTGCATGATCAAGTAAGGAATATTTTTCCCCCTTGCTTTGTTTTTTTAAGCTTTACTAATTAAGAAAAAAAAAAAGTGCCACACCTGAAGACGACAGAGTCAAGCAAACACAGACACAGGCAGGCAGGCTTTACAGCTCAGAAAGTGTCACTGAAACATGGTTATACTGAGTCCCTGCAGCACTCACCACTGTTGAGCTTGTGTTGACCAAAGCACAATGTATTTCTTGCCTTCTGGTCTACTACCCCACATTCCATAAAGCATAATTCCATATTTGCAGATCAGGACTTTTGACTATCACATCAGCTCAGAGGCCAAGGTTTAAAACAGCTGCTACATATCAGTGTCCTCAAGTTTCCTTGTTGATTTTTTTTTTTTTTTTTTGATTATGTAGTTGATTTTCCTGTAGAAAAAATGCATTGAAGAGTTTGAAAAAAACAGCCACACCATTTGGTCTTAAGTTAATTCCTTCTCTATATTGATCCACAGCTCTTCAGCACTTAGGAAAGGATTACTGAGACACTTCACTGCAGGAAAGGAGGGCTCATGCTGCAGCCAGACATTGTTAGATATGTGCAAATGTAGCATAAGGAAGAGCTTGCTCTATACTAGAAAAAAACCCTTGTGTTGGTTATGTTCCTAATCTTAGGTTTTCAGTAAAAGAGAATCCCTCAAGGATGTCAGGGAAGAACAAACCTATGAACGCAGTAGGAAAGTTTGTGTGGTGGGTTTTGGTTTTTAGCTTTTGTTGTTCATTTTTGTTCGTTTGTTTTAAGAGGTGCAAAAGCTATTCCATTATGATTTGTTTTAAACAGTATTTGACTAGATAGATGGCTGATAAAAAAGCATTGCTGATAAAAAAGTGGTGGGGGAGTGAAGAACGTACGAGAACCTGCAGACATCTTTAGACATTTTAGACACCTTCTGCCGGATTCAGTCCAAGGAGACAAGAGGATGTAAGGGGCAGCTTGTTTTTCCTTACCTTTCTAGTAAGAGTTTCTGCTGATCTGTATGCCCCATTACAAGGCATTTAACAAAAATAAGCCTTGAGTAATTTCACAAAACTTATTCAAATTACTCTAGAAAATATCCCTTAACACCAGGAGGTTATTAAAGTAATGCTTGAATTCAGATTCTGTCACATTGCTGAATCCCAGCTTCAATAGAGTTACACATTTAAAATGCAATTAACATGAACATTGAGGATTCAAAAATCAAAAAATCCAAAAATCTACTCAGCTCATTTAGCCCACTCTTCATGCTTATCCATTAGCAATTAAAGACAAGATACCACGGTGACTAAAAGAGGTTTCACAGGTTTTATAAGCAACTGCATTTTCTTGCAGCACTTGTGTGTTTTATCATGTATTTTCACTTCAAATGAGGAGAATTTGAGACCAAATGTGCTTCAAATCCATTCTACTGTACTGGAGCATTTTGTTCTGCTCCTTAAGTAGTATCAAAGGACTCTGCAGTTCTCCCAATTCCTGTCTGTCAATTAAATAATTGCAAAAGTCCAGAATTTGCTGTACATGCTTTGGATTGCAGCCAACACAACATCCATTTGTTTCTGATGAACAGTGCACATTTAGATCTAGAAAAAAAAAATCTTTGATGAAAAGGGGAGCAGCATTTTCTTGCATTGCTTAGTCTGATTTCTTTTTGTACTGCAGATAGATATAAATCTTTGGAGCTGGAGGAGAATAAATTTGGATGCAAATAACAGCCCTCAAAGTAACTAGAAAGCAAATAACACTCCAGATGCAAATGGAGATGTGAGACGCACAGAACTAGAGGCAGGGTGATCACACACAAGACAAAGTTTAATAAAGGATGTTTCAGCATAGCTGGAAAGATAAGGTAGAAAGAAAGACCTTATTAAAAATATCCCCTGATAATGCCTCCAATCATGCTTATAAACATTCTTTTAATTTTAACACTATAGCATTTCAAATGTTTCATGAGTTGTGAAATTTAACAAGAGCTATCATGCTTTAGGCTGAATCTGTTTTGGTTTTGCCTAGATTACTGAGCCAAACACGATGAGTTTCAACTCAATGCAGCATTCATGTGCTAACATTTTCCCTGGTTAATGTCTTCTTATGTATGGAAGGACAATCAATGGGAAGTGATTAAACAAACCAATTATTCATCTGCTCCATTTGACTGCTTCTCCTCACCCTTCAGGAAATACACGAAGTCTGGTGCAACATCTCCCTTGCGAAATATCTCAGTCATTGCTGCATGCACACTTCTCCCATCTGGCTTTGCCAAGGGGAGTGAAGGCCACCAAACTGCTGTCTTCATGTATAGACTTGGCAACTGTTGTCTCAAAACCATTTAAGACTTCAAGAAGTGGATTTTACTCAACAGAAGCAACAAGCTTTGCAACAGGAAATCACACCATGTCAAAGTATTTATATGCCTGAATATAAATCATTAAAGTTGGAAAAGACCCTTGTGATCACCAAGTCCAACTGCCAACCCAGCATCACCACCACAATCACAGTTAAACCATGGCTCAAGTGCCAAATCAACACTTCTTTTGAACACTTCCAGGAATGGTGACTCCACCACTTCCATGGGCTGCCTGTTCCATGCTTGATAATTCTTTCTGTGGAAAAAAAAAAAAAATCCTAATATCTAATGTTTCTATCAACAGGGTGTCAGAAATATCATTTCAGTCTATACAAAAAGTGAAATCAAAAAACCTAAAAATTGCTACTGAAAAATACATTTAAATCCCTTTCCGTGTATTTTGTCACACACTGGAACATGAAGCATATAAGAAGAGGGTGTCCTGACAAGTTCAGTTTTACAGCTGATAGGTTAGACTAATGACTATTATCAGGCAACTGATATGACCTTCAACTCTTATACAAGATGCTGCTAAAACAAAGTATTCTTGCTTAGGCACTCAGAGGAGAAGCCTGCCTGGAAACACAAACAATTCTAGAATAAATGCTGGTAAAGCAATATTCTTAACAGATTGATATAAATATAGTAGCACATCACTCTTCCAGAGCGCAAGCTAGGGACCATAAAATTGCAGACCAGCATCCCTGCCAGAAAGATCAGGGAATTGCTCCCATGTTGTCCTGTTGGTAACTCTCACTCCCTGGCCTATTTTAAATCATGTCTGAATATTATTCTAACATTAGTGTTACTACTAAAGCCACAGAGATTTGATTTACTGGCAGCAGGGAGGAAAAAAAAAAGCTAAAAATATTAAGACAACATAAGGCCAGATTCTGATTGGAGCTATACTGAACACATGCATTAACCCCAGTGACTTCAGAGTAATTACACAAGGTTGCTAAAATTAGCATCTTGCCCATAGCACCGAGCAAATTAGAAATGCATAGAAACAGATGAAAGGAGAGACAGCAAATGAGAGCAACAAGGCACTCCCCCTGTGAAGTCCTTGCTGTGTTGCTGACAGGAGAAAGGAATTTGGGAAAAAAACCCATTCCATCTCAACTTCTCCCCGGGAACCTGAGCAGGGGGGTGCTGGGGTGGAAGGTACTTAATAAGAGAGGGAGGCGTAGTGGAGAGCTCAGGAAGCCTTTCAAAAGGAAAGACAGGGAGTTTGCCTGCCAGGCAGGTTTTTGCAAGATCTCATAATTCTATTTATAACACCACATGCCATGTTACATTACATCACACCACGGCAGATGCACACCACATGCAACAAAACGCATTAGAAACACTGTGGGTTCTCTCCAGAATAAATGCCCACAGCTTGCAGTAGCAGCTTAAAGGCAAGTTTTCCAGGAAGGATTTGAAATTCCTTGGCAAAAATTTATAACCTACAGAGTTAACTTTCACATTCTGCCAGCTCAGCGCTTAAGAACTCAGAGCATTTATCAACACCCCCCTGTTTTACATCCTCATGATTTTAATTTGTTCAGGGTTTACTCTTGCCTTTTTCTCCAAGAAAAAAACTGCAGTGTATTTTTTCTCACATTTAACTGAGTTTTATTCCTCCATCTATTCAGAAGCTCATCCAGGCATCCTGCTTCACACCATTAAAGCAAACCACTCTAAAGTCACCGGTAAGACTCCAGCAAACCTGGGATGTCCCAGATGTTCTGGGGCAAGCCACAGGCTTCACTGCACGCAGGATGGTGATTGGACACAACTCTGGACAGCCTTATCTAGTCAGACCTCATTTTAAGTGAGGGTTGTGTTGGAGTGGATGACCTCTGGAGGTCCCTTCCAGACTGAATTATGGTTTTATGATTCTCAATATATTTCCTAGTGATGTAGGTACTATTTGCCACTAATATAAAAACCATGTGTATCACCTAAATTATTTACAGTATTTGCTTTGCTTTGATTTATTGGGTTCAGAGTTCTCTTAAAGTAGAACAGGCAACACTTCATAGGAGCATATTGATAAAAAGGAGTTCAGCAGTTCATTTCAACTTCTGAAACCTGCCAATACCAATTGTAAAACAGCAAGATGAGAATTTTTATGAAGGCAGGGAACAATTGCAAAAAATGCATCCCATTGGTATAGAAGTGAGATGAGATCAGAATCAACAACTGAAGGAGAGATGTGCCACTTCCTTCCAGGGCCTATCCACGTATAGACAGCTTTGTACTGGTGCCAGTTGTGTCCTTAGACAAAATGGAAGATAAACATGCAGTTAAAAAAATTATCACTTTGAAATGTCTAGGAGATTATGCATGAAAATCCTTATTAAATGCATATTACCATGCTTTGAGAAAAGGACTATATGAAGACACATAGTGTGTTTATTGCGTCTTCACATGAATAGTGAAGTTCATAGTGTCTTCAATTAATTGAAGACTGCACACAGGAAATGTACACAGTGGCACTGAAGAAAGACTGCAAAGGACGCTCTCAGTTGTTATTCTCCACACTCTGTAAGCTCGATGTTGTAAATGTGTTGGTGTTTGTTTACTACAGCATTTTTTCACAGAAATATGATTTTCTGTAGCATGTCAGAGCTCATCCCTAAGCAGGGTCTCCATTTCACTTGAGATGAACAACATGGAAGTAGTAGTTTTCGCATAAATTTAGCAAATGGCATAAGGTTGCTAATACTGCAACACTGTCCTGGTTTGGGACAAATTTGGAAGGGAACATCCAAAGGGATGATTCCAAAGGGCAAAATTCAGCATCCCTTCCCCCAACCTGTTCAGCAGAAAAACCTCCTTCAAGAGAAGTGGAAAAAACTGTTTATTTAACAAGCAAAGTACTAACAAACACACACACAAAAATAAATATTAAAAAATGGAACCTCTCCTTGTTCTGAAGAGATGGCAAACTCAGAAAGTCCTCCTGCGGCTCGGAGACAGAGAGTCCTTTCCGCGGGTGTGCCCCCGGCTCTCTCAGTCTCCCCGGGGCTGGGCTCCGCTCTCCCGGCCGCAGCGCAGCCTCGGTGGCCCTCGGACGACAGTCCTGGTGTTCCCGGACCGAACAACAGCTGAACCCTTCCAAAACACTTCTGGCCTCAGCCAACAAAAAACCTCAAAAAAACCCCAAAAAACCCCAACCAAAACCAAAACCAAACGAACACACACACAAAACCACAAAACCCAAAAGCTCCCGCCACCAAAAAACCAGAAAAACAAAACAAACAAACAAACAAAAAAAAAAAAACCACACAAAAAACCCAACCAAACAACCAAAAAAAAAAAAAAAAAACCAAAAAAAACCCAAAACTAAAAGCAAAGGAGAGCTCTCTCCCACTGTCTGTGCTGCAGACAGCACAATCCGTGAGAAGGAATGAGAGGGAGCAAGTGCAGTGTCTGCAAACAAACTTTGTGCTTTTTCTTTCCTCCCTTCGCTCTCAGAACCAGTCTTAAAGGTGCAGAACTTAATATCCAGCATAAACAGAACAGACAGTTGGGGATACAAGCATCATAAAGTCATCCCAGGACAAACACAAAGAAAATTTTAATTAGAATTAAGTAAAAGCAAGCAAGCCAAAAGTTATGCAAGGAAAACCAAACAAACAGGTTTCAGAAATATTTTGGAAAAAGCAGCCAGCATGATTTCATTCTGGTATTTTCAGAACATGTGGTATTATCTGTATTTGCTTTGGTGAGTCAGGTAGCCAACCACCAGCCTCAATTCTCAGTGCCTATTTAGTGTCTGAGATAAGCAGTGTTTAGTGTGCGGTGTTTGTTGATTCTAAGCATGAAAGGATCTCATCCCTCCACTCCAGTTAATAGGATTATATATGCCAGGCAATTTGCGGTGTGTCAAATGCCACATTGAAATCTTTACTGAAGTAATTGTTTAGTCTCCAGATTTTGAGTCACAAACATAGATAGTTCTTGCCCAGAGCTTGTCTTATGGAAAAAAATAAGCAATATCTTAGGCTACCAGCAGAGCAAGTGAAAGTAGGTTTTTAATCAGTTTTAAATTTAAACCATCTAAAGCTATACCTGCTTACATTTCATCTTGACCAAAAGTGTATCCAAAGAAAATGTGGTGTCCCATGACAACAGACAGGATCATGACAGCTTTTGTGAGGAACTGCCCTGGCTCAGTGCCAATGCCTGGACCTTTCCATCATATCAGGCCTAATACTACAAGATCACTGGAGTGGAAGAGCCTCAAGGAAGTGATGATTCATTTCTGGGAAAGTGTTAGACAATAGTGGAAAGTCAGAAAAGGGTATTGGGTCAAGATTGATGCTTTCCTTTTCTCCAGCTCTCCACACCTTACAAGTGTTTTGGAAGAAGACATGGGGTGTTCTGGACTAAAGGAAACTTTGAATCTTGCTGGTTCTCTGTTGTTTGTGCAATAAAGGTTACAGGAATTTTCAGCCATTTAAAGAGGGTATTCAGGATCCTAAATTACTGCCTGTGTTTGCGTTCTCATCAGTACTTAAACTTGACAAAGACTCTTCCAAAATAGATAAAACTATAACCTTCAAGAGGGATGAAGGAGATTGCATATGTACCTACTGCATTTTCAGAGCTCCACTCTTGCTTCACTGATAGGTGGATGAATGAAGATGCCTCCTGCCTCTCCCAATACCAATTTCACCTGAAGCACACACTTCACCCTGCGAGCATGGACCAGTGTCAGAGTGGTCCCCAGCAAGCCTTCTCATCCGTTGTGCTTTCTGTGCACTTCTCTCTGAAACAGGGTCCTGCAGACAGAGCACTGAGCATGCCTGACCTGCTTCCTGCAGGCTGACCCACTGTCACACTAACTCACTGCTGAAATTCATAACCAGCTAAAGGGACCACAAGCAACACTACAGCACTACTTCTTGGCTCACAAAGCTGGGTTTCCTGAAGGACAGTGAAATTCACTTGTAAATGGTTGGGGGGCGGTTCTTGGTTTCAGTGTTCAAGAGAAAGGGAACTGTCCAGCAAAACACAATACAGTTCCCTACTGTCTATATTTTTTCTTAGTTTAAAAAATTAAGTAGGGTTGCTTCTCTTTAATCTCATCGCCATCAACAAAAACTTGCTTGCAGCAAAATGCCCTACAAATTCTCATGTGTTTCTCTGTTTACATTCCTCTTATTCAGCCACATGTAGTCCTTCCACTGAGACATGTCTGGAGGTAAATCAGTAGGTTTTTTTGCTTCTAAAACGCTGGCTGAAGCCTCTATCCAGAAACCTCGCTTTTAAAAGATAAGTAATTATCTTGCCAATCACTATTATAAAAAAAAGTACCAGTAGCAGTGTAGGTAAACAGAATGGCATACAATATTTCCTTCTCAAACGATAATATTAATTTCACAACGCTTTCATCTCAATAGTTAAGAGATCCACCAACTTAATTCGATTTTTCATTTTCATAACCCCTCTTAAAATACCACTGTACTTATAGTTTTAGGTTGCTGAGTCTTGCAGAGTGGAGATGCTTGAAGTAGACGGTGACCAGTCTGGTGAGAGAAGCCTTTCCAGCCCCCTGGTTCACCAGCAGCCTCTGCTCTGGCACCAAAACCAGTACAGCCCTAAGGTATGAAGGGAATTCCTGAAGGGCCTCCACCTCACAAGAGCTCTGCAGAAAGCCTCCTATCTCCAACTTCTTTAAGGTTCTGACTATTTTGTTCTGATAAAGGCAGCTACTGCTGTATGTTTAAATGACAACTGACCTCACACACGCGAGCTCAGCTAGTCTAGACTTCACATGTTCACAGCTCTCAGTCTGTAGATCACGGCTTTCAGCCAGGCAGAGCTGCTTCTCAAGCACAGTAAAGCAGCATATTTTAAATGCTCATTTCCAGCCTGCCAGACACTCCCTATATCCTCCCTTGCCCCTTCTCCAACACATCCCTTAGACCATCTCCCACACAGGCTCCTCTTTCATAGGGGAACCTGACAGAAGGAATATTGCACTTGCTTTTAGCCTGAATCGTCAGGTTTGAACAGGGCTCTGAGACCTTGTACTGGTTGCTTTCATACCCTTCCTCCACACATGTGAAAGGAAGGCAGCATACAGCATGCTGTCCAAATGGAGGGAGAAAGTAGCAAACCCAGTCTCTGCAGTGAAGCTTACCAGCAAAACTCTCACATCAGACTGAGGAGCTGGAAGGTGTCCCATGTACAGGCTCTCAAAAAGCATCCCCCTGCTAGGCAAGCCTAAAGCAACCTCCTATTTCACTCTCATATGTGATATGACAAGAAACTAATAAAACTGCTGTTGCTGAGGTCAGTAATTTTGTCTGAGCTCTCTCCCTCTCGTGGGATGCTTGTACAACTGGTGGAAGCCTTCTTACCATTGCCATGTCTGTCTTGGCAGAGGCTATCAGGAGAAATCATTGGACTGTTTACTTTGATGGAAATCCAGTTTGCTACTGCTTATGTTTAACAGGTGCCAAGATTTGCATTTCCATCAGACAGCTTGAAGTGACAATGAGTCAGAAATACTCAAAAAAGATCAAAGATTCCACATAGCCGTAAGCTACATCCACATGGACCTGAAGTGGAAATTAAAACTTTTGTTCATATTATTACAGTTGCACAACAGAATTTGCTTAGGTGATTCTTACTGGCCACAAATTAATTTATAATATATGTAAGTGAACTCCTACATTATTTTTAATTATTGCAAATGCACAGAAATTTTAATGGCAGTAACTCTTTGGGGGAAATGTTGAGACAAATAAGATTTTAATTTTTTTTTAGGTATCATCCACAGCTGGAGAAAAAATATACCAAATGTTTTAACACATCTTTGCCAGTCAATGAATAAGCTGTGACAAGGTAAGAGAACAGGCCATTTGAGTTGTTGGAATGCTTTTTCCTCTGATCAAACCTAGCTACATCTCTGTCAGTGGCAATATTTTTCCCCAGCAGCACCTAGAGGTAGAGATGTAATTTAATCCTGAGTCTCCCTTTCACAGTAATTCCTCTTCAACAACCGCGCCCTGTCTCATGTGCAGCACAAGCAGCAGAGAGCAAGGGCTGGACATTCAGTGGGAGCACCCCTGCAAAGACAGAGCTGAGGGAGAGCTTCGCTGCCTGCCGCCGCCACGGCGCGTTTTGCCTCTGGTCAGGGAGATGTGCCCGCAGGCACACACCCAGGGAGCTGCACGGAGCAGTGACTAATAGCAAGCTGAACTCAAGCTAGAAAATATTTCGCATGACTAAGTACTACTTCGGTAGAAAAATAAACCTTTAGCCAGAACCACCCAAAAACACTTGTCTCCAGTATAATGTGGCTACTATCTTCAGTACAAAGAGAGAAAGGAATATTATCCCCATCTTGGGACCCAGTCAAGCTGTCAGTACTCGACAAAGTCCTGTTTGCCAGTGAAGCTGCGTGCACTTGTCACACGTGCAAAACAAAAAATACATAAAGTCTGGTCTTTTTAATTGAAGCTGATACTATTAACCTCGTGCAAGTATGAAATAAAAAGCCTGCACACTTGGTTGACAGATGGTAACCTCAGGAAGCAGCACTTCAGCTGGAACTCTGAGCCAGCATTCAGGGAGATGAGCTACACAGAGACAGACCATTGGTCACACAGAAAATCCACAGGCAAGGAGAGGAACCAGTATAAATTTCTCACATCTTTAGTCATTATTCTAACTATGTGGTCTCAGCTTCAGGTTTGAAGGCACCTTTTAAACAATTATGGCACTGGCAGTTTTTATTACATTGTTTATTACTCTGAGAGGTATATGTTTCACATTTTACTGAATCAGTGTTTCCAATATTTTTCTTCTGGACAGCAACTGATGTTTTCATAATCAACAATAGCTCTCCGGGTCTTTTGAAAGCGTAAGTATTTATTGATATATAAAGTTATAGTTACATAGTATTTTTTACTCTTTCATGATCCAAATATTCCACAAGCTTTTTCTTATTTGCTAAAATACAGAACCACAATATAAACATCAGATATATTTGTAGAATTTTGGGAATTAACACCTTTTCATTACCTTTATGTTATCTAATTTCAGTGCATTTGTTTTAGATTTAATCCTACTGTAAACGTACATTATATGTACTTGCTCCCTGTAACAAATTATGTTTGGGATTTGGAACAGTCTAGCCCTGCAGTCTCAAGAAAAACATTTGCCATTTTCACAAGTTCCACTCAAACCTTCTTTTATAAATTATCAACACCTGAAGGCAGAAAAGTTCATAAACTAGGGAAGAAGTATCCTGGATGATTTTCTGCCCTGAAACATTGAAGTGAACATAGATAGCACAGAAAATATTCAGTGTTGCAACATAAACCTCCCAGGGGAGGGTTAGAGACCGAGGTTCTGAATGCTGAGCCCATGGGCATTTATGTACAAGGACCAAAAAGATATATTGATAAGCATTTAAGATGGACCATCTATTACTGGCTGTGTAAAACCTTACAACCTATACATGCAGAGATAACTTTCCACTCAGCAAACCTGCTTTGGCATTTTCATTGTTTGATGTCTTTCCCATTTAAGCTTTAACCCAGGCCCCTGGGTATTCAGCCCAATGATCTACCACAGGAGAAATTCTAACTTGCAAAAGGGTAAACAGACATTTAAGATGGTACATGTCAGGCATTTTCAGAAATGCTCAAAATCACCCTGGATATATTTTTAATATTGAAGTCACTATGTAATCCCACACTGACATTCTCCTCACTGTTATTTTTAGATCTGGAGCTTTTCAGGTGAAAACAGAGGTTGCATAAGGGCTGACAAAAGGGGATTCTTGGCTCAGTTTAAACTGAAATGTAGATTTCTTTGCAAGTGTCAAGATTACCTCTAACCTTTCACACTCTACAGTTCTCTGATGTCATAATCCTTACTGCAATTTCTGCAGGTAACAATACATCAGAGGAATAGTCAAAAGCCACATGCTGGTGTTTTCCAGATATACACATTGTCCCAAGACTTTGGATCATTAAAGCAAATAGCACAAGTTAGACAAAAAAGATGGCTAAAGACATGAAAGGGACATCTAAGAATACTGCAGCCTTTTGCTGACACATGGATGGTGCCAAGCCAAATGAGCAACGTTGGACAGTGCAATTTTCCCCTTGGCATACCTTTTGTAGATGCAGTATCCCTAGAACTCTGGGCTTTGTGGCTTTTTCAAGCCTAATCCTAAGTGGAGCAGTGAAAGCAGCTTTTTGCTGAGGTGCCCAGCATATGGGTGGTGCCAAGCAGAAAGGTGTGGAGGGAGAAATCTTTGGGCAGTGGGGTGTTCTTTTTTTGCAGTGAAATGGACCAAACCTTGCCAAATCGATACTCATTGAAATAGCAAGATTTCCTTTCCTTGCATGAAAGGAAATAAGATCTCAAAGTCAGAGAATGAAGTGGAACAAAATGACTGGGGTTTCCACAAATAGGCACTGGTGTAATCCAAATACCAGGATATTTGCATGTTCTATTCCAACAAAAGACATTAAGCGCATGGAAAATATTGATTATTGAACTTAAGCCATAGCTTCAGCATGAGATGGGTTTATCCTATTGTCCTGGTCTCCAAATTCAAGCTTTCTCCATGCCCTAGCCTTATGTGAGGAAATGCTGACACCTCTCCTTGCAATCTTTGCATCTCCTCCCAAGAGGAAACTCAGGTACATGGGGAGGGACAGAGCTTCCCCGTGGCTGAGGCAGAACGCGCAATGAACACACACACACACAGCCATCTGATCAGGAAAGGAAGATGGAAGAAAAAGTTTATTTGTTACTTCAGTTTATATAGATTTTGGACAATGACCAGGGATTGGATGTAGTCCTGAGTTTCATGCCTGGGATGTTTTGATCTTGGAAGGGTTCTTTCCCAGGCGTTCTTCTGGTAAACAGAAGAACAATGTTTTGTAAATATAAGGATGTTTACATTCTTTCTTATA
>VZUI01096017.1:0-28756 GCA_013401135.1 Cettia cetti | reverse complement strand
GCCCCCCTGCCCGCGGCGCGGTGCGGCCGCCTCGCCCCTATGCGGAGGCTGGAGCGGCACCGAGGCGATGCCCATTCATTCAGCTTGGCCCCCGCAGCCCTCCCCTTCCGCCCCGCGCCCCAGCCGCCCGCATGGAGGGGGCTGGCGATGCTGCAGCGGTACCCAGAGCCCCCGGAGAGCACAGTGCGGAGAGGAGGGAGGGAGAGGAGGAGGAAGGAGAGCAGAAGGAGGGAAGAGGAAAGAGGGAGAGGGAGATGGCTGCCCCCAAAACCAGAGCTGGATCTGGAGAAGACTCCGGGATTTCCACCAGGAAATCAGGGCAGGGAGTGGAGCGGGGCCGGCGCAGCACCCCCCGCCCAGCCCGGCACGGCAGCCCCAGCCCGGCTCCCGGGGATGCCAATCCAGGGGCTGGGGACTGCGGGCGGCGGGCACGGCCCCGCGCGGGGCCGGGGTAGGGTACGGCCCCCTGGAGAACCCAAATGTCCCCCCTAAGACAGAGCTGACCCAGCCAGGGGCACCAACCAGCTCAGCCAGGGGCTTGGCTTTAAGGGCATGGAAAGCTCGCGGAGGGGGGGGACAGCTTTTGGTGGTGTTCCCAACCTGGTGTGCAGGGGCTGCATGCTTGGCTCCACATCTGCCCTTTTTGCAAAGCCCAGCTTTGCTCAGATGGGGCCCCTTCACCCTCACACAGAGTCAGGACCCCCTCAAATGTACCAGGATCCTGAGCCCCAGGATAAAGTCCTGCATGCCACATCAAAATTTCTCAGCTTTTCCTAATCTGGGTCTTGCTTAACCCTCTGGAAAATAATCCACTGACCATCTGCCACAGTGAAATTCATTTACAACCTCGCACAAATTAGGCTCAACTGTTCACTTCCTGCTCCTCTTCTGCTCAGGGCTTTTGGTCACTGGTGCATGCGTGCCTTCCTTCCTATGGGCTGGGGGTGACCTTGCCATGTGCTGGGGATGTTCTTCCCCTGGACTGAGGGTGACTTTGCCAGCACTGGGCTGCAGGGCAGTGCCTTGTTCCTGCCACACTCTCACATCTTGGGGTGCTTCCTCCTGGCAGGATGGCATTCCCCTGCCCTGATGGCATTCCCATGCCCAGCCTTGTCGTGGGCTGGGGAATGACCCTACCATGGGCTGGGGGTGACCTTGCCATGGGCTGAGATGTCCTTGCCATGGGCTGGGTTGTCCTTGCCATGTGCTGGGATGTCCTTGCCATGGGCTGGGTTGTCCTTGCCATGGGCTGGGATGTCCTTGCCATGGGCTGGGTTGTCCTTGCCATGGGCTGGGATGTCCTTGCCATGGGCTGAGATGTCCTTGCCATGGGCTGAGATGTCCTTGCCATGGGCTGAGATGTCCTTGCCATGGGCTGGGTTGTCCTTGCCATGGGCTGGGTTGTCCTTGCCATGGGCTGGGATGTCCTTGCCAGCACTGGGCTGCAGGGCAGTGCCTGCTCCTGCCATGCTCTCGGATCTGGGGGTGCTTTCTCCCAGCAGGATGGCATTCCCATGCCCTGATGGCATCCCATGCCCAGCCTGCACAGTCCTGCCCTAGGGAGGGCTGAGGAGCATGTTTTGAGGGAACAACCTCTCTCTCTGGCTGCCTTTGGAGGTGTGTGCAGAGCAGGTGAGGAGCTTCCATGGGTCCAGGCAGGGCACAGAGCAAGAGCTCTTGGATTTCCCTCTGCCAGGGATTCCCAGCCTGACCTCAGGCGATCCAGGTATTGATGCAGGTATTGGTGGTTTCAGAGGTGATTACAAATCCGTGGATTTTGCTGTTTTGGGATGCCTGGCCAGGGTTGCCCTGTGGGAGGGAGGTGATCAGAGCCAGGACTGCTCAGTTCTGTGCAACACCTCTGCAGTCTGCACCTGCGTTAGAGCCTGGCCTGAGGGGTGAGCACAGTGTGGGAGCAGCTACCACGGGGATTTTCCCATCCCTTTGCGCTGGTGTTTTTGCAAATGGAGCGCTGGCTTTCTGGGGAAGAGGCTTCATTCTCTAAGGAAAATGGAAATATACAGATTTTTTTTTCCTTCCTGTAGCAGATTCAGCAAAAGTGCAGCTGCCTTCCCAGTCCTGAATACAGAATTGACCATTCAGTTCATCCCTAAGGGGAAATGGCCCAGCAGAGAGGAACAACGAGCCCCATAGTGCTCTCTGCACCCTCCAAAGTCTTTCTCAACCCTGGCATTTTCCTCTCCCAAATTCCAGGGGTGCCTGGCTCCCTTTGCAGGGCAGTGAAGGTTTTCCTCATGCTTTCAACCCCCCTCTCTGAAAACCTATCAGCTTCAAAATGTATCAATTTTCCCCCTAAATTGTAATTTGACAGGTTATTTGTCCATGATGGAGCCTGGGGTGCAGAGGCACTGGCACGACCAGAGCAGGAGCTGAGTGAGTGGAATGGCTGGAAGGCACCCCAGGGGGAAGGGGCATTCCAGCCCTGCCGAGGGTCAGGATCCCAGCCTGGGAGCAGGCTGCCTGTAATCTTTTGGCTGTGAGGAGCAATGCCTTTTCCATCATTCTGCCTATTCCTGAGCCTTATGGCAGCTCCAAGTGGCTGAAAGGACATGAAATGAAGGCATGAGTGATGATGTTTGCTGCTGCTTTCACTGTGAGTGTCTGGGTGCTCCTCAGGAATGTCACTGGGTGTCCTGAGCAGGCCAGGCCAGGTACAGTGCTGGGGGGATGGGGCAGCCCTGAGGCTGCAGGAGCCCCTGCTGGGGTTTCAGCCAGCAGCCCAGCAAAGCCCATGTGGATGAAAAACATAAGAAGGCATATCTGGAATTTAGAAAGACATTTAGGAATAAACTATTTTATAATATTTAAGAAGAAATTCCTCCCTGTGAAAGTGAGGAGGCCCTGGCACAGGTTGCCCAGAGAAGCTGTGGCTGCCCCTGGACCCCTGGAAGTGTCTAAGGCCAGGTTGGATGGAGCTTGGAGCACCCTGGGATAGTGGAAGGTGTCCCTGTCCATGGCAGGGGGGTTGTAACAAGATGTTCTTTGAGGTCCCTTCCAGCCCAAACTGTTCTGGGATTCTATGAATGAAGGGCATCTGGGGAGGTTTTTCTGTGAAAGAGCCCAAAGCCTCATTTCTCAGCAGTACCAGAGTCAAGGGGGGCTTGGACTCCTGCAGGAAAGCTACAGGCAGCTACAGAGGTTTCTCCAAGTGAAGACAAATGCTTCTCATTGCTGGTGATCCAGGAGGGAGAATCAAGGGTGACACAATTCAAGGTGAGGGGGAAATGATCCTTCCAGGACAGGTGAGGTGAGCACTGGTTAACTGCCAGGCCCGAGGGCTGAGGGCAGCCCCGGTGCAGTGGCAATGTCCCTGAGCCCGGGGGAGTGCTGTCCTTGAGGAACTGACAGCCCTGGGAGCTCTGATGGAGAGGACTGTGGGACTGAGGCGGGGCTCAGGCGTAGCTGGCAGGGGGAGCTGAGCAGTGCCTGCAGGGCAGGGATGGGGGAGGCTTCAGGCCAGGGTGAGTAACTGTGCTGAAAGGGGGCCGAGGGGTGACCCTGCACCGGGAAATGCCAGCCAGGCTGGCTGGGGGTTAGAGAGGAGGAGACGAGGCTGGCACAGCACGGTGGATCGGAGAGTCACCATAGTGATGGTGGCTGGAGCGGGTGGGTGGTGGAGAGCAGCCAGCGATGGCTGAGAGGGGGCAGGCAGGGCTGCAGGACAGCGTGCTCTGGGCACCCAGCAGGACAGGGAGGCAGGGGAGAGGCAGGCAGAGATGACAAAGGCACATAGAAAACAAGGGAAGGGCATCAGAGAGGCTTTCTAAGCCTTTCTAAGCGTGGCTGAATGTATGGAGAGAAGGAGAAAAATCAGGGAGCTCTGAAACCTTTGGGAGAAACCTGTGGCCAGGACTGTGCTGGGCAGGTGGGACAGAAGGCAGGGACAGTTTGAGTGTGGAGGTGGAGGAAGAGAAGACCTGGGGGACGGGGCAGCAATCCAAGGGGATTTCTCCAGGTCTAGAGGTGTTTGTGCTGCAAAGCTGAGGGGCCCTGGCACTGGTTATGGGGCCAGCAGAGCAGAGCAGAGCAGAGGGAGGGTGTGATCTGGCTGTCCCGTGGCAGGGAGCTGATGGTGTTGCCAGGAGAAACAGAGGGATCCAGAAGAGTCCCACCATGGCAGCAGGGCACAGCAGAAGAGGGTGAGGGCTCGTGCATCCCTTGTGAAGGATGGTGTGTGGGAGGGCAGCCAGCTGAGAGGAACAGGGTCCTTCAGGGAGGAGGTGATGGAAGCAAATCCCAGGGGAACAGTTTTGAGCTGAGGAGTTGGCTTGGGTTGGGGTCTTGTTTGCTCTGTGGGCACTCGGAGTGTGTGACCCCCTGCCTGCACCAGGGCCCTTCTATTTCAAGTTTTATCAGGGCAGGGTTCTGCTGGTGGTGGCTCTGCAGCCACAGGACAGGCTGTGGGTGTCACTCTGCTCTTAGGCAGGAACAATCCCCCTGGCACTGCCTTGCTGTTGTCTCCAGGGGTGACAGAGGGGGGCAAAGATGGCCATGGCCAGTTAAGCTACAATGGTCCAGCTCTCCAATGCCAGCAGGAGAAATGATGAGTCTGGCTCCATCCAGGAAGCCGGGGAGGGACTGGGGGAAAATGTGGGAGTGGAAGGTGAGAGGAGAAGGAGCAACCAAGGAGGCAGTGCCCAGGGATGGGCACAGTGCTGAGCATGCAGCGAGCAGTGCTGGGGCTGCTGCCTCCATGGGACAAACCAGGGCTGGCCCAGGACCTTGGGGACAAAGAGGAGGTGAGTGAAGCAGGTGAGGGCTCTGAAGGCGAGCAAGGTCCAGAGCCCAGAGCTCTCAGCCACACAGAGGGGCAGGAACAGGGCTGTGCACTGCCCACCTGGCTCCCCTCAGACTCAGACTGAGCCCCTCCAGGGAGATCCTACAGCCTCCTGCGCTGCAGGGTGCTGCAGCCACCTCTGGAGACCACTGAGGGGTGGAAGGACAGAAATTCTGTGGTGGGCTGTAAGAGATGAGGGATGTGTGCCTGGTGGGTGCAGACAGCCCCCAGGCAGAGGACAGCCCTGCTTTGCTCTCCTGCCCATAAATCTCTCAGAAGTCAAATCTTTCCCTTTCTGCTCCTCACTGAAGTCAAGCACTGGTGAGTAGCAGCCTGTTAAGGCAGCCTGATGCCCAGAACCTCAGTGTCCCTCTGCCCCTGCCTTGCTCTGATGTGGCAGCCCCTACAAAGCCTGTTTCACATGGAGGAACTCTCTGCCACAGCAGCCTCTGCTGCCCTTTGTCCCAGAATTCCTCCTGACCAGGTAGTGGTTCATTCCAGGCCGTGTGGCTCTGCTGAAGGTTTGAAATTCTGAGGACAGATGGGAGTTTATTCTGCAGACAGCTCTGGGCAGATCAAGGGGCTCTTGCCCTGTCTGGAGGCCACCAGCCCAACTGAGGACAGACATGTTCCATGCAGACAAAATGCATCATCTCCAGCTGATGAGATCTTGGAATAAAAAATGTCCTGTGCCCTATTCTTGGAGCACATGCAAAATAGGGCACAGCAAGGGCTGAATACCCAGAAGGGTGAGAGTCTGAACTAAAGTCAGTCCAGCTCTCACAGTGAAATGTTCAGGCCCTTACTCGATGAGCCAAGGAGCGAGCCCAGGAGGGCTGGAGTACCTCTGCTCGCCTGCAAGGGGGGAACCTGAGGAGCACTGGGATGAAACTGAAGGGAAGAGCTCAGGAAGCTTCAGGATGATGAGCTGAGATGAGGCACTCAGGGAGCAGAGGAGCATCTGCAGCCACGTTAGGCCTGAGGAGGAGGCAAACAAGGGACTGCAGATCTGCTGCTCCTGGGGACCTGGCCCTCAGGGCAGGGCTGGAACCCGAGTCATGGAATATCCTGAGCTGGAAGGGACCCACCAGGATCATCAATCCAACTCCTGGCCCTGCACAGACACCCCAACAATCCCTGGGAGCGCTGTCCAAGTGCTCCTGGAGCTCTGGCAGCCTCAGGGCTGTGCCCATTCCCTGGTGAGCCTAGGCAGTGCCAGCACCCAATGGGGGAAGTACTTTTAAGGGTGTTTAAGGACTTCCTTGGGGCTGGTTGCCATGAGCCACTGCTGAACATGCAAACAGGGCACCAGTTTGCTCCACTGGGATGTTTGTAGGTTTTTTACAGCAGGAAACCCTGGCCTGGGCATGAGGACACAGCTGGACACTGTCCTCAAGAGCTACCAGTGCATGTGGCATCTGTACAGCTCTGAGTGATATTCTGTGAGAAATGAGCCTGTACCAGAAAAGAAGAAGGAAATTAAAAAGGCAGCTCCAATCTTCCCTCCACAGCTCAGGAGCTCACGGTGCTGCCACACATCACTGTGGAGCTCCAGCCCCTTCCCTGCCAGAGCAGGGCTGGGGGGCTCAGGGGTGCCAGGGCAGGGCAGGGGGATGTGCTGTGCCTGTCAGCACCTGCAGGATGGCCCTGAGTAGCAGAGCTTTGCAGGGTTTTGCCCCTGGAGCCTGGCTCAGGGTGCTCCCCTGTGCTGCCAGCCTGGCCAGAGCACCCTGGGGAGGTGCCAGGGCAGGGCTAGGCCAGGAGTGCAGAGAGCCAGTGGCCGCTGTGAGGCAGGAATCTCCTCTGGAGGGAGAAGAGGAGCAGGAAGGTGGTTGTTGTGTAAGGATGAGGCCAGGGCAGGATGGCAGAGACCTCCCTGTGCTCAGACCCCTGCCTGTGTCTGCGTGGGCTCCAGGCTGTGGCAGCAGCAGCAGCTCCTGTCTCCCCTGAACCAGGAGCCACAGCCTCAGGTGGGGGAATCCTGGGCTTGGCCCACGGGGCTCCTTCATGCAGGGATCACGCTGCAGGCTCAGAGCATCCCAGTTCCTCTCACAGGAAATTTCATCCCCAGGCTGCTGAACACCAAGCTCCTGCTGCTCCTGCAGCCCTGGGTGGTGGAGCCCTGGGTCACCCCTGTGCCTTGGGTCCCCTCCAGCCTCCCTGCCATGTCCCCAGGGCTGAGTGCCTGTGCAGGAGGGGAAGGCTGGCCATTCCCCAGGCTGGGAACACGGATGCTGGGTCCCTCCATCTCACAGCAGAGATCAGCTGCTGGATGCTTGTTGCTTGGCAGCCACAGGCTTAGAAATGTCAATTTCTAATTAAAACCATGCACCCAAAATCTGGGATTTTGTACCCTGTTCTCAGCTGTGGGGGGCACGGCAACATCCCCCAGTGTGCCAGCACCTGGGGATGAGCCAAGGCTGTGCCAGGGAGGAGCCAGGTGTGGCACAGGAGGGCCTGAGCAGGAGGGCATCCAGCTAAAAAAAGCAGACGCCAGCTGATAAGAAGGGAGATCGAAGATGTGACCCAGAAATAGGAGTGAGGAAGGCTCCACTGGAGCACACGGCAGCAAAGCCAGGGTGCCAGGCACAGAAACAGGGGCAGTGGGATGGGAATCCCATGGGACATAGCAGTGCTGGGGCCTGGACATGGGGGTGAGGCCACAGAGGAGCAGGCAGCCCCCTCTGCCAGGGCAGTGCCAGCACCCCGGGCAGCCAGGCCACATTTCCCTCCCTTGGGGACCCGCGTGTCCCCCTGGGCCTTGGGGCCTGTGCTGGGCAGTGATGCCTGGAAATCACCAAATCCCTGAATATTTGGGGTAGAGATGGACCTTAAAGCCCATCCAGGGCCACTCCCTGTCCTGGGGCAGGGACACCTTCCACTGTCCCAGGCTGCTCCAAGCCCCATCCTACCTGGCCTTGGACACTGCCTGCCAGGGATCCAGGGGCAGCCACAGCTGCTCTGGGCACCCTGTGCCAGGGCCTCAGCACCCTCAGAAGGGAGAATTCCCTCCCAATATCCCATCTAACCCTGCCCAATTGGTTTTTGTCATGGGACGTGGTCTTTGTGGTGCAGCTGGGAGCTGCATCTCAGGATGAGGTGACATTCCAGAACTTGGTCCCTGGTTCTGCTTTGGGTGAGGACACAACAAATCCAGCCCCTGTGGCCCCAGGAAGGAGAAGGTGACTCCATGGTAAAGTCTAAGCATGATAAAACTCAGCCCCACTGAAAAATATAATAAAAGAAATTAGTGTTTTTTAAATCCATGTCATTGGATTGCAAATTTGGGGAGATTAAAAATTAAAATCATTGGCTTTATGGCATCTGAGTCTTTAGCATTTGTATTTCTATGCTCTTGCTCCATGAGAATGACAAGGAGAGGGAGGAAAGGCACTGGGACTCCCAGTAAAGCCCCCCTGCCAAGCAGGCCATGGCCAGCACGAGGCTCACAGTAGCAAACAGCCTCACTGGGGAAGGGATTTTATTTCTTGAAGATTGCAGAACCTCTTTTTAGCATTTTCTCATGGAATAATTCTGGGTTTTTTCTTCCAAGTGACATTCAATTTCCACATCTGAGCTAGGGATGAAATGAATATTTTTACAACCTGACTGAATTCAAACCAAAACCCTCAAAAAATGATGAAACTGTCATCCATGGAGCCAGGCAGGGGTGGGCAGGCAGCTCCAGCTGCTTGATGGCTGGGTGGGTTGGTTTGCCCAGTTCAGACTGGAGGAAACTCCAGTTTGCCCAGCTGGGGCTGCCCAGTGCCCACCCAGGGTACCTGGGGGAGAGGGGCTCTGGGGCAGCCTCAGGGCACAGCCTGGGCAGGGGCTCTGCCCTCTGGGGGGGTCTCACCCTGGCAGATCAACCGTGGAACTCAGCCCTGCCATCCTCTGCCTCCATTATCTCCTCTCAGCTGATCTCAGGAGACATTTGATTGACAGGTCATGCCAAACACATTTGCTTTGAAGTTTTCCCAGTTTCCTTGGAAAAGACTTTCCTATAAAAAGGACCTCGATGCCTGATTTCCCTCAGGTGGGGAGCAGAGCCCTGAGATGGGGAGGGGGGAAGATGCTTCACTGGGCACCCTGGGCTACTGAAGGTGTCCCTGCCCATGGCAGGGGGTGGAATGAGGTGGGATTTATGCTCCTTTCCAACCCAAACCAATCTGGCATTCTGTGAAAGATACATCAAGAATAATGTGGGGGGTTCTTTTGTTTTGGTTTGGTTTTTTTTTGTTGTTGTTTTTGGTTTTTTTCTTTGCTTTCTTTGTTTTTGGGTTTTTTCTGTTTTTTTTCCCTAGGGTCTTGCCTCCCCTATGACATAAAATAACTCTTTAATTTGTGAGGCCAAAGCATTCCATAGTTAACAGTGGGACCTTTTTTCCATCGTGTGCATAATGGACACACTTAATTAGTCAGGTTTAGTTAATCCTGGGTTTGCTTCACTCTCATTCTTCAGCATTTCCTGGCCTTTCTAAAATCTCCACATTCTGTCTCAAAATCCAATTCCTGGCTGAAGCACAGACAAAACAGCATTTGCTCCCTGTTTTGCAGGGTTCTTTGGGAGAAGACAGCTGAGCAAAGACCAAGCTTTTAGCTGGAGAGAGGAAAAATGCAGCTTCCAGGTGTCAGGCTGGAGTTCCCTCAAGAGAAGTCAAATTTCCAGGGGGTGGGAGGCAGCAAACACAACCTGTGGGGTCACTGGGCCATCCCAAAGCAATTGGCTCCACACCAGTGCAGGGGGAAATTTGGGAGCATTGTCCCCTGGCAGGATGGGATGGGGAGATAGGGCTGATTCAGAGGTGCAGCATCAGCATCCCATAGACCTGGAGTTAATTATCCAAAAAAGCCAACTATAAGCTTCATAAAAGCCTATAAAGGCTTTATAAAAGCCTAATAGAAATAGCTGTGCTTTGTTTTTAAAATCACTTACAACACGGATCATTATTAGTCTAATTATCTCCCTGCAGTGTGGAAATGCCATGGGGGTTTTTTGGGGTTGTTTTTTGGGTTTTTTTAAATTATTTTTCAGGCAAGGAAAGCACACAAGGCACATTTTGGAGATGGAATAGGATGGAATAGGAAGTCAAGCAGGAGGCAAGGAAAGCTGTGCTGTCCCAGGAGCCTGGGGCTGACTCCTGGCCCCGGTGTCCAGCTCCCTGCTGCCCTTCCCACTCTGGATCCAACAAGGTTCAACCCAAGGCTGGGCTGAGGGGGCAGAGCTGTGGCACCCCTGGCACAGGGAGGAGAAGGTGCCAAGAGTGAACAGGAGTAGAGGGAGAACAGCTTGAAAGAGAAATTAGTGACAACACAACACAAGAATGAAAAGTAAATAAATGGAAATAAATTAAATCCATGGGCATGATATTGAATATCCAGAGACCAGATCTGTGTTGTGAAGTCTGTGAACTGAAGGGAATTTGGTGCCAAAACTTCTATGATTTTGTTGTTCTGTGAATTCCCCATTCCGTGTTCAGGCATTGATACCAACAAGATACCACAGCCAAAGGGCACAAAGGAGATTTTCCTAAATTACCTTGCCATTTTTAGTGACAGGTACACTTCTTTCCTGCCAGCCATTTATTCTACTTTGCTGATATTCCATCCATTTCCTGGTGGCTGCTGCTCTCTGGGTGCAGTAATGGCAGCAGCTCAGCACATCCCAGAGTCCCTGCTGAGCTCCTCGTGGAGAAGCAGAGCCTGGCCCAGGGCCCGTGGAAGTTCCCAGAGGTGACTCTGGGCGTGAGCAGCAAGGCAGGAGCCACCTTGGAGCGGCAGGGCCAAAAGCACCTTGCACTGGGGCACCCAGCCCACAGCATCCTCGGGCTCTGGGCACAGCCTGAGGTGTCTCCATCCTCCATGGGCACTGCAGGACACACAGGACTTCCCTGGAGCTGAGACCACCGAACTGGGATGCAGCCAACCCAACTGGGAGCTGCCTGCTGCAGCCCTTCTGTCTCCATCTGCTGCAGACAGAGCCAGGGATGACCCTGCAGGCATTCCACCGGCACTGGCACTGCTGCTGCCCTTCACGGGAACCTGTGCAGAGTGACAGGGACCCTGCAGACACTCTTGCCAAGCTGGGAAGGTTGTTTTAGCATCACTTCAGGTGCCACGCTCTGAGGGGGCTGCTCAGGGTGCCCCTGTGCCCTGGAGCCCTCAGCTGCCTCTGCAGCAGCTCCCTGCCTCCAGCGAGGTGAGAGTGGGTGGGGGAGGCTGGGCTGGCACCTCTGTGGGTTGTTCTGCTGGGATCTGGGAGGGAGAGGAGGGCAGAGGTAGTGCCCAGCCTGGCACCCGCCCCGGGAGGGCAGAGAGGGACCTGGCTGGGCTCACGTGCAGGAGGTGCAGCTCTGCCTCCCTGTGTGCAGGGTCTGGACATCAGAGCTCTCCTCTGACACATTTGTGGCCTCTTGGCACTTACCCAGCTCCAGGTGCCACCAGCAGGCTCTGGCATGGCCCTGCCAAGCAGGAGGAAGGCAGGGACAGTTCCCAGGCACGTGGGGATGGCTGGGCTCTGTCCACGTGCCAGGATCATCTGCTCAGCATGTCCATGGAAAACCAGTGGAATAGAACATGCCAGGCCTAGACATTTTGAGTGCAGAGCCCACCAGTGAGGGTCTGTCCTGTGCTGCTGCAGGTGTTGGGACAGGAGCAGTGGCAATGGCATCACTCAGGATGGGCGCAGTGACAGAGCTGTGGCTTGGGGGGAAACAAGTGCACAGGGACCTGTGACCCTACAGCCCGGGAATCCCAGAATGGTTTAGATTGAAAGAAACCTTAAAGCTCATCTTGTTCCAGCCCCCTGCCACGGGCAGGGACACCTTCCACTACCCCAGGTTTCTCCAGGCCCCGTCCTACCTGGCCTTGAACTCTTTCAGGGATGGGGCAGCCATAGCTGCTCTGGCAAGAGATTCCCTGGATCTCCGTGAGCCACCAGAGCAGGCAGGACTGAGTTAATGCCATGTCACTCACCCCAGCTGCCTCCTGCTCCTCCAGAACACGGGGAGGGGGAGCAGGCCCTCTCAGCAGCCGTGTGACAGCGAGGGACACACGGCTCCCTCCTGCTCCAGGGAGCTCCAGGACAGCACCACGGCCTCCTGACAGAGCTGTGCCCGGTGTCTGGGAGCAGGAACAGAACTGGGACCCGAGGGGAATGGCAGGGGCTGGGCATGGCTCCCTTGGATGCTGCTTTCCTGAACAGCACCGGCTGTCCCTGGAGAATCCCAGCCTTCCCAAACAGCTCTGGCTGCAGGAGCCCACTGCAGGGCTGGGACAGGAGCCCGGGATTGTGCAGCAGCCCCTGCTCTACCCCCGTGTGCCCCACCCTGGCAAAGAGCAGGGAGGGGGGGCCCTCCCCTACAGCCTCTCGCTGTGGCAGCTGGGCACAGTCAGGGTGCCCGGGGTGGCAGGAAGGGACAGCCCTGCCTCCTCTGGCCTCCCGCCGCAAGGGACAGCAGTGACCTGCCACAGGGGGGGCACCCACCTCTACCTGGCGGTGGCTGAGGCTTGGAAAGCGCATTTAATAAGAAACTGTCCCCTCCTGAAACCTGCATCAATCCCAGCTGAGGAGGGAAACTCTCCAATAAAGAGAGCATTTCCAAAATGGACATATTTGGGAAAGCAAAATTGCAAATCGTGTTTTAAAATAAAATGCACAAAATTTAGAATAAAATGCTGACTCCATCACTTTCCCAGGGATGCAAATAGTATTTCTTTACATTTCTCTCACCCAGCAGTGCTGTGTAACATGTACCAGGCACACGGTGGGGCAGAGGATTCCTACTCTTCCATTAATTTTTTCCCATTGCTGTATTTGTTTTACAACACTCAGAACAGCTTTTACTCAGTGTTGATTGAAACATCTTATTTTCCAGATCAAAGTGCTGCTTTGTGCTTTAATAAAATACTTTGACACAATAGCTCTGTATTTGTTGGAAATCATTATTGAATATATTGAGAGCTGCTGGTCCTCTCATTAACTTGCTGTGTGCTTGTCTTCCCATCTTGTTCAAAGTGTCAAAACATTTCACTACAGAACAATTCCATCAGGATATACCAGCAGTTCTTGTACACACCGGGATGAGGCTTCAGATGGGATGTGTGTGCTGGCCTAGTATCAAAATAATAACAGTGAAAATTAGAGGCTTGAAAGTAAAATTAATTTTGAGTGTAATTGTGTTTCCCCAGTTAAATTTTTTACGCTTTGCCCAGATTTTGCCCTGTTTCTCCCCTTTTCAGTCCCTCAGCTGTCCCTTTTCCCTATCTGTTCATTTCTCTGCTTGCCTTTCCACCTGTAAAAGTCCCTTTTTTTCACTCAGAGAGCCCAACATGTGCAGTGGAACGGGGAGATGCTCTTTGCCAGGCTCCTCATCCCCTGCTAGGAATGCAACTGAAAATTTTCAGTAAAAATTCCCAGTTTCTCTAACCCCTGGAAAAAATATAAAAAAGAAATTAATTTTAAGTGTGATTTAAATCAGCCTCAGCCTGGAAATATCCATTTTGTGACTCTCAGAGAAAGGCTCGACTTTAAGAGCAGAAATCTCCGAAGTGGAGGAGCAGCGGCAGGAATTTGGGCTGTGCAGAGCGGAACTGCTGCCCTTCCCTGCCCTCCCCTGCTCTGGCCTCGGAGTTCGGGGTTCGGTGCCGCTGCTTTGGCAGTGCGGGGGACAAAGGGCTCGGGCTGGGGGAATGCGGGAGCCCCCGCAGAGATGCTGCATCCATCCCCGAGCTCCTGCAGACCGGGATGTGCCCTCTGTCAGGGAGAGCCTCATTCATTGCGCGCCAGCTGAACCGTGAAAGGCTTTTGACTGCTTTTGCAGCCCGTGCTCAGCCCCTGCCCCCGTGTTTATCCAGCCATGTGCTCCTGGCAGCTCCCGGTGATTCACTTCCCTCGCACCCGCGGAGCCGCTCCCGCTGCAGCCGCTGCCCGTGCAGGCACAGGGGATCTCCTTGCTCTGTGTGTGAGCGTGTGCCTGACCCACGGAGCTCACGGAGAAACGCAGTTCCATTATCCATCCCGGTCTGGCCGCTCTCTCTCGCGGTGAGGACGCGGCGGCTGCCGCAGGAAGGCGGCTGAAGCGGCTCTGGCGGACGCTAATTTGGCTGCGGGAGGACCGAGCCCTTCTTCAGCAACCGCTCCTGCCTCACCCTTCCCTCCAGACCCTCCGGAAGGGTTTTGCCCACACTGCGGGATAATCCAGCGCTGGGCCGAGGAGAAGGGGCTGGGGGCACGGGGAGGAGCGCAGGGAAGGGCTGGGCATGACCCCCCGCACCTCCTGGGGGAGGGCATCCGGTGCTCCCCAGGGTGCTGACCGGACCGTGGGCCGTGCCCTGCTCATGTGCATCCCGACAGATCAGCAGTGCAAAGGCTTTGTGCCGCGGGGGTGGGGGGAATAATGGCAGGGAATTGTCCCATCAGGAAAGCCCCAGGCTGTGGGTGGCTCCTGCAGGGTCCCTGGGGCACGGGTGGGGATGTGAGGGGACAGGTACGAGGCAGCACTTGCTGCTCACTGTCTCAGCACAGGAGCTAATCCAGCACAGATGCTGCCACACAGAGGGTTTAAAACATGCAAAAGGCAGGATCTGCCCATAAATACGTGAGGGAATAATGGAGGATAAAGGAATTTGGGATGGGGGAAGTCAGACCTCCAAGGCAATGGCCTGCACATAGTCCCAGCAGTCTCTGGACCAGCAGTGGCACCTCAGCAAGGCTCTGTAGGAGTTTGGGCTCCTCATGTTACCAGCAATTCTCCCTCAGCATCCTCCGCTGGCCACAGACTCCTGAGGCAGCAAAGCCTTGAAGTTCCTCTCCTCAGTACCTCAAACACCTCGGCATTCCCACCTCCTCCCTTTGGAGCAGCTCTTTTCAGGGCAAATCTATCCCAGAATGGTTTGGGTTGGAAAGGACCTTAAAGCTCATCTTATCCACCCCTGCCAGGGGCAGGGACACCTCCCACTAGACCAGGCTGCTCCATCCAAGCCAGCCTGCAGCACCTCCAGGGGTGGGGGGCAGGTGCAGGGTCTGGAGCCCAGCCCACAGCCTGGGACAGTGCTGGATTTTGTGCAAGGTGTCCCTGTGCCCCTCTCTGTCTCTGATCTTTGACAGAGAGGTGCAAGGCATGGCCACGCTTGCCCAAGCATGCCTGCCCCCAAACTGCTCATCCAGCCAGAAGCAGAGCAGGGATTCTCAGCCAGGTGCATACAGCCATGTTTCATTCACCTGAGATACATAAAGGAGGGCTTTGCCTCACTGCTCTGTTCATTCTTCACCACAGATCAAAGGAAAAGAACCCTTTCAGTTGGCACTGCCTGTTAGGGCACAGCCAGGGCAGGGGGACATTGCCAGCAGGGCAGGGGCTTGTCACCAGGGTCTGTCCCAGGCTACCTGGGCAGGGCAGGTTCAGCCCAGAGCCACCATCACCAGGGCAAGAGGAAATGGTCTCAAGATGTGCCAGGGGAGGTTTGCAGTGGATATTAGGGAAAAATTCTTCAGGGAAAGGGTGTCCAGGGCAGTGATGGAGTCACCATCCCTGGAGGGGTTAAAAAAATGTGTGGGTGTGGCATCTGAGGACATGGGTTAGTGGTGACCATGGTGGTGGCCTGGGGTTGTGGCTGGACTCAAGGATCTCAGAGGCTTTTCTGTCCTTAACAATCCCATGACTGTGACCAGACAAGTCACACAGACTTATGTGATACAGTTCCAGGGCCAAGGCGAGCCTGGGAGGCAGGGCCAGGGTCAGGGGTGGGAGCTGGGGTTAGCCAGTGCCCCTCAGCAAATCCACAGCACGGCAGCCGCTCAGGAGCCAGACAGGCCCTGGGTGCAGGGCAGGGAACCATGCCAGTGATGGGATCAGCCCTCAGCGAGCCCCTGCAGAGCTCTGGGACTGCACCAAGGGCCCCACGGGACAGGGAGCACCCTGGAGCCTCACCAGAGCAGGGGGGATGCTCTGCAGACCCACCCTGTGGGTGCTGGATGGCAGAACACGACTCACCAGCCTGTCAGGGACAGTGGCACAGGCACTGCCCGCACCTGGGAGGCAAAGTCCTTCAGCTCTGGGGTCACACAGCCTGTGGCAGCCTTGGTGGGCTGGGGTGCAGCTTCTCACCCATCCTGCACACAAACACAGCAATGCACCTGGCTGTCCCCATGAAGGAACCCAGAAATGTCACTGTGGTGCTCACAAGAAACCTCCAGGACAGAACAGGACTGTGCGAGGGGAGCTGGGGAGCTGCTGATGGGAGGGGGGTCTGTACCCCCTCCTCAGCCCACCCTGCCTGTCCCAGGCTCTTCTGGGCTCTGGCAGCACACCTGGGACTCCGCTTGTTTAACTCCCCTGGAGATAAACACTGGCCCAGAGGCTGTCAGTTAATTGCAATTTTGTTTTGCAGTAACTGCTGCCCAGGGGATGTGTTGGGGGTAAAAGCAATACCCCAGGAACACCCGCAGGAGCCATTTGGGAGGCAGCTGGGACAGGCTGGCTGCAGTGCAAGTTGTGGTTCATTCTCAAATCACAGAGCTGGGCCCAGCTTGGGTGGGAAGCAGAGTCCTCAAAGTGCATGCAGCACTGTCTGTTGGGGTAGGGGACCCTGCTGTCACTTCCCCCAGCTCCCATGGACTGATTATCACACCTCTGTGACACAGGTTTGTCACAGAGCCTGGGGACTCTTCCAGGACTGGAACTCAATCTTCCTCAAAGCACAAGAAGACACAAAAACGGTGGGTTTCTCTTCCTTTGGACCATCCAGGAAATTCACACCAAACTGTGTTAGTTGTATTTGTGCCCCTGGGATCCCAAAGTTTGGGTATAAAAGACAAAAAGCCCTGAATGAAATGATCTGGTGACCACAAACCTTCTCTGAGACATCTGAGCACTGAAGTGGTGAAGTGTTACGGGTTAACACAGTTTAGTTTTTAGAAAAATACAGAATATCACCCAGCCAGTACCTAAAATTCTCTTTAGAAAAGATGAACACCTATCAGAGGCTAGTTCTTGGTTATTGGCCTGTAGTTTGACTACTAAGAAAACAAGATGTGACTTTTGGTAATACTCATATAAAGGTGAGAATGGGTCGGAGCTGCTCTTTTCTCTGCAGGTGAGGCCCCAGGTCACCCCTGGGCGGTCGGGCCGGGCCTGCGGGAGCTGCTGCCCCTCCGTGGTGGAGCGGCCCAGCCATGCCTTGCCCCATCACAGGCAGCAGCAGGGCAGGGGAGGAAAGGCCCGGCAGCTGCCCGTGCTGCCAGCCAGGGCTGGGGAGGATGTTCCCCCTGTTACAGATGATATTAATAATTTAGGTAATTTGTGTTAAATGTTATGGTTAAATAATTGCAAACATGTAGAAGCTATTAAGCAATAACCACCGTTACAGAAACTGCAGAAATGAAGTTAGAAAGTGCCCGACCTTGGTGCAGGATAATGTAGTGTAACTTTGTATCATAAAGTATGAAGGGGGGGAACGGTGATTGCAGAGTGAACGTGCTGCCAAGAAGAGGAAAGACTTCATCCACCGACCACCATGAGAGGGCAGAAGACCCCAGACTCCTGGAGTTAGTGACCAAATATGGGAAGACATGGACTGGGGAGGGACTAAGGGGAGTGTGTAAACCAAAAGATTATAAAATGGGGAGATATGGAAAGAATTTTTGAGAGCTGTGCACAGAGCACAAGTTGATGCTTGCACTCTCCAGCTCTCCCAGCGCACCGCTTGCTTTGACTTCTCGCTTAAATAAAAGTTTATCTAATTGGCAATTAATGGTCCAGTCATATCTTTATCACTCCCCACCCTCAGGAAGCAGCTCTGAGTGGCCCATGCCATGAGACTGAGGGGTGGAAAGGAAGGCATCCATCAGCCTCCACACCGGCATGGCTGGGAGAACTTTGCAGCTGCCACTGGCAGAGACTCGTGTCCACTGCAGGCCTCTTTAGCTCTTTCTGACCAGCAGATGAAACTTCCAGACACTGGCCTTTCCCGAAGTGAAGACAAGACAAAGTGATTGAACCATAAAGAGACAGCATTAGACTAAGTCAGTGAAGAGAGAGTGAAAAGACTCTTTGGAGTGAAGGATAAGGAGTGGCCTAATGTGGCTGGACATTTCTGGTAATATGGAGAATGGACTATTTTTTCCTGTAACATATAGATGCTGTTTGGGGGGATGTAAAGTGCTAGTATAAGTGATATGAAGTAGGGTGTTTTTTGCTTCTGAGGAAAAAAGGAGATTTTTAGATTTGAGATGAAGATGATTTTGGAAACAGAAGAAGAGAATCTTTGTTTTATATTAGAGGAGGCATTCTTAAACGGTACCTCTAATAAGCAGATTATGGCCTATGTGCAGTGTTGGGAAAGCTGCTAATGGGTAGCATTTCAGTTTGCAGAGGCTCCTTTGTGGCTGCTGCAGATGTGCAGCATGGAAGCACCAGAGGACTGTTCCTTGTGTAACCATATCTCCACGGGACTCAGAGAGACTACTTTCCTAAAAGAACTGATAAAGATTACTTTTAAATGGTAAAACTGACTGAAATTACTGTTTTTGTCTTTTTATGTTTTGTGTGGGAAAGTGAATACTTGTGAGGGGAGAGAAGGATGTTTCGAAGATTTCATTTGTTGGTTTTTTTTTTTATTTTCTTCTTCTTGATGTGTGTGAATAAATGATCTTTTGTAATTTTAAGGTAAGCCTGTTCTGCTTTTTGAGTTCTCCTAGTCAATATCTAAAAATAGCAAACACTAAACCATCACATTAATTGGTGCGTTGGCCGGGAAGTTTGAACCAAAAATTGGCAAACGTGAAACCACTGCAAGAAGGCACAGATGGGGCAGCAGGGTCCTGCTCGAGGGCATCAGGAGCAGAGCTGGGTCAGGATGCACAGGGATGAGCAGGGCCAGCAGAGCTGGGTCAGGATGCACAGGGATGAGCAGGGCCAGCAGAGCTGGGTCAGGAAGGATGCACAGGGATGAGCAGGGCCAGCAGAGCTGGGTCAGGATGCACAGGGATGAGCAGGGCCAGCAGAGCTGGGTCAGGAAGGATGCACAGGGATGAGCAGGGCCAGCAGAGCTGGGTCAGGATGCACAGGGATGAGCAGGGCCAGCAGAGCTGGGTCAGGATGCACAGGGATGAGCTGGAGAGGTGAGCAGCACCCTCCCCATGCAGGGAGGGGAAGACTGGGGCTCCTGCAGCACCAGCAGCAGCCATGCAGCTGGGACAGGAGGGCGTTGCAGACTCCTGTAGGAACCTGCTCTACCCAGGTCACCCCAAGCCTCTCCAGCCCCTTCCCCTGCCCAGAGCACTTTTGGGGCTCTGACATTCCCTGTTCTCACATCTCTGACATCAGCAGCTCCTGGCAGAGCACAGCTCCTGGGAGCTGGCAGAACCTTCATGTGAAACAACCTCAGTGAAGTGACAGAGTGATGGCAGGAACTGTCTCCAGCTCTGGCACCCGGAGGTGTTTGTGGGGGTGGCTGGGGGCACAGGGCAGCACCCCAGGCAGCAGGTGGCACGTTTGGAAATGCACAGAGCTCAGGGTTGGTATCCTGGTTCTGTCCTGCTCTTTCTGACTCCACTGCCTCTTGATCCAGTTCCCTGCAAGCACCAGCCAGGAGAGGTGCAGGACATGAGGGGTTGTCCCTCAGGTCCCCACCCTCACAGCCCAGGGGGAACCTACCTACTCTGCCAGTGGCCAGATCTCCCCTGTGCTGGTGTCACTGGTGTCACTGGTGTCACTGGTGTTTGCCAGTGGCTGCTCAGAGCCAAGTCTGGTACCTCACTGCACCCAACATCACCCCAGACATTATTTACTGACTCCATCCTTTTCACTGCCTCACCTCCTGACTCTTCCCAAAACTTTGTGGGGTGATGGTGTCCTTGATGGTTTCCTTTGGATTAGAAGGTCCCAGTGGAGCCCCTGGGCTCTGCCCTGCTCTCCTGAATGCACCATTTCACCTGAAGCCCCTCAGGACTGACCACGGTGTCAGAGAAACCTCCACTTGTGGGAGATTCTGCATCCTCAAAGCCCTGTGCTGGCTTCCCCTGAGGACATCTTCCAGATGCTGCAAGTACAGCCAGGGCATGAATTGATTTGAGGGCTATAGGGGTGTGGAGGCAGCAGAACATATTTTCTTGCAAAACTCGGGCATTCCTTCAGCTTCCCTGGACCCCAGCAGTGACCAGGAGAGTGACTGGCTTATCCCACCCCTCTATTTGCAGTTTCTTACCCGTGTGCTGCTGCCTCAGTGCATGTTCCCCCTCCAGAGCCCTCCTGTAATCAAAGGCTGATCCAGGTCCTTTCTCCCCACCCTGGGCATCTCTCTGCAGAGGGAGGTTTCCTCTCCCCCTTCCCAGTCATTTCCCATCCATCACTCTGTCTCCAGCCCTGCAGACCCATGTGCTGCTCTTTGCAAACTCCCACCTCGTGTTCCCTCCTGGAACAAACAGATCCTCAGCCAGGTCAAGAGCATCAGGGCAACTCATGCTCCATGAGCCAGTTTTGGTGTTTGCCTTTGGGGAGTGAATCCTGATCGGTTTGGGGTTCATTCTGTGTCCTTTCTGTGGCTTTCTGAGCTTTTCCCTCATCTCTGATTTGCTAAAAGGCCTCATCTCCTCTGAGGAATCCATCAGCCCTGGCAATGTTGCCTCTTCAGAGTCACAAGAACCAAAATTCTCTGTGCTGATTTCTGCACTCGTGAGGTGCTGCTCAGCTCCTTGGCTTTTATGAAGGGCACAGAACTCCTCAATTTTCCATAATTCCCCATGATCATCATCTTCCTCTGCCTAGATTGATTGAGAGTATCACAAACATCCTGTGCTTCAAGCTCTGTGTGGGAGGCAAGGAACTGCCTTCCCTCAGCCTTCCCCCTCCACCTTGCAGAGAGCTGGGGCAGCACCCAGAGGCAGATCCCACCCGGCCCTTCCCGAGGGGCTGTGCCCTGGGCAGGGCTCCCAGCTCACCCTGGGGGTCTCTGCAGCCCGGGTGTGGGTAGCAGGGATCAGCCACTGACACCAGGCTGGGCACAGCCTTGCAGCTGGGAGCAGCCTGAGCCTTCCCCTGCTCAGCAGGGCAGGAGGGTGAGCCCTCCTTTGCCTCAGTCCTGTGGGACCCCCCTCATTTTGGGGCCCATCCCCTCACTCTGGGGCTCAGCCCTTCACTTTAAGGGTCCCTGCAGTGCTGTGCAGCAGCAGCAGGGTTTGGGGTGGGCTGAGGGGAGGCATCCTGAGCCATGCTGCACTGGGGGATGCCTTTCCAGAGCTTTGGAAGGCCCATGGCAGACACATGGTTCCCCTCTTGCCAGCCAGCAAGGGGGCATGGGCCAGCAAAGCCTTTGTCACTGTGTCCAGCCCTGCAGCCTCAGCCAGGGGCTGCTCTGAGCTGCTCCATCCCCCCCCCCCCCCCCCCCCCCCCCCCCCACTCCCAGAACTGCCCCTCCCCTCTGCTCAGGGGCTGTGGGGACTCTGAGGACAGCCACACTGAGCACAGCAATGGCACAAGTGCCCCATCCCACAGGACTTGGTGAGGTGCTGAGGTGACTACTTCACTCCTGGGATTGATGGAGCCTGTTCCAAAGCCTTCCCATCCTTTACCAGCTGGGACACTGAATGAGCCAGCATGGGCACAGACTGAGTGGTGTGAGGGGGTGATCTGGGTGCCTTGAGGACATGTGTCACCTGTCACTGCCCTGGTGAGGGGGGCACCTGCTGCCAGGGTGGCCAGGGCACATGGCAGTCATTGTGCAGGACTGTGAAGGAGTAGAGGAGCTCTCAGAGCCATCACAGTCCCACAGTCTTGCCCAGCACTGGCTCCCCCAGAGGACACAGCAGGCGAGGCTGAACCCTGGAACCCTCCTGTGCCCTCCTTCTGCAAGGTCACCCTGCAAGGAACCCCTGGAAGTCACTAAATATTGTGAATTGCTGTGATTAGTTATCCCACGATGCATCAAACACCAGCGTGCCATGAGCTCTCTCCACTCTTGCTCCCCCCAGAACTGCAAGGGAAGATGCTCAGCCTGGAGCAGGCCTCCTTCTCCACCTCCTCTGCCTCCTCCTCTCCCCAGCAGTGCTGAGGAAGGCAGGTGAGGTCCTGCCCAGCGCAGCACTTGCCTCATTCTGCCACGAAGCATCACGTCAGCGCAGCGATCACCTGCAGTTAGCGCCAGCACAGGCCCTGCCGCGCCTCCCCGCCGAGCACACGGGGGACACCGAGAGGGGCAAAGGGCCCAGGTGGCCTGGGGAGTCAGAGCTGAGCTCCTCCCCAGCCCTGTCTGCTGGAGCAGAGCCCGGTGGGTCCCAGTTCTGTCAGCCCCGTTTTCAGGCTTCGCTGGACAGCGGCGGGAGCGGCGCTGGCAGCAGGAGCAGCCCCGCCGTGGGGGGCTGGGGTCTCTAGGGGGGCTGTGCTAGCCTGGAACGCCCAGCTCAGAGCAGGAGCCTCGGAGCAGCCGGTCTGCACGTGCTTTGGAGTCACTGGAAGAACAGCAGGGCTGACTCCCCTGCGCTGAGAGCACGGCCCACACGGGAACCGTGCCACATCTGGGAGGAGAAAAGCTCTCAGGACACGGCCAGAAACTGTTCCCCTTCTGACCCTCCCCTTCAGAGCAAGAAAAAGACACTCTTGATCTAAATTGGAGCCTTGAGGAGCTGAACAACCTTTAACCTGTCTCTGCAAGCTTTTTCTTTTAAGACACATGAGAAAGGGTCTGTCCCAGTAGAAACAAACCCAACTCACTTGATTCCAGTGAGCTGTGTGCTCCTGCCCAGCAAACAACCTGGGAAATCAAAAAGCCAGCACCAGCCACTGACAGGAATTGCTAAGGAATGGGCCCAGGGATCAAGAAGAACAGGAGCCGTAACACTGCCTGCAGGAGTCCCACAGTGTTCCTGGCATCACGGGCACACAGTGGGAAGAACATCCCTGCTCCCTCCTGCCAGGGCACCCCATGCTCCCTGACAGAGCAGTGCTGGGGTGAGATGGGACTCGGGGGCCTTGGAGCCCTCCTTCCCCATTTCCCTGCTTTGAGTTATTGTTTTTTTTTTTTTTTTTTTTTTTTTTTTTTTTACATAAATTGTGGATTTCTGTCCAGGATGTTTTGCCTCAGTCTCGGTTTGTGGAAGTGCTGCTGCTGGGCTGTGCCTGGGGCAGCGGTGGCAGGTGGCTGCGTGTCACTCTGTCCTTGCCAGGGCCCTGCAGGGGTGATGGGCACAGCTCTGTGGCTCAGCTGTGCCTCTGCAGGGGCCCAGCCTGGGGGCTCTGGCCCCATGTGAGTGCTTCCCCTGTCGTTCATCCCAGCAATCTTGGGGTGGCAGAGTGAAGGGAGGGCAGGGCAAGGCCGGATGTTTGTCCCCAGGGCTGGGAGCATCCATGGCTGTGCTCACTGCCAGCCCTGTCCCTCAAAGGGCCGGAGAGGCTGGAGCATCCCACCAGAGCCAGGATAGACTGGTGGGCTCTGCTGCTCAGACCAGTTCACCTGCTTACCCCTCCCTCTCCCCGCACCCCTCAGAGTGCCAGAGCAAAGCACCGGCTGCTCCTGCAGCATTCCTGGGCTTTGAAGGCTTGCCAGCCTGGACAGGGCTGCAGAGAAAGGAGTGAATCCACCCAGGGGCTCATCCTGCTGCTCCCACTGCTGCAGGCAGCCAAGGGAGATGGGTGGGATGTGCTCTGCAGGGATGGGGTGAGGTGTGTGTCACCGTGCCCAGCAGCCCAGGGCTGGCACACCAAAGGCCTGGCAGCGATGGCATCAGGTGGCAGCAGCCAGCGGGCACTGAGCCTCCGAGGCAGCCTCTGTACAGATCTCCTGGATAATTCCAGGACAGACTTGTAGACCAGGCAAACCCAGCCAGATCCAATTGGCAGATTGTGTTAGTGAGGAGAGATAAGCCAATCCACTTAGGGGTTTTGCTGGGCTGGATTGGCTAAACCAGATTAGGTTTATGCAGCTGCTGGGGCGGTGGGAGGTGGCCCAGGGCTGGGGGCCGGGATGAAGCACCAGGGCTTCCCTCCCAGTAATCTCTGCAGTCTCCAGGGACACAGGGGAAGAGCTGCACAGTGGCATTCATACAGAGGGATGGATTACATGGGAGGCTCGCAGGTGGCATTAGGCACAAATTTCTGCTTTGGCTCACTCCAGACACCTCACCCCAGCCCTTGTGCAGAGGCAGGGGCTGCACCAGTGCTCGCCTCCTCTGCCAACTGCTGCCCCTGGCACTGATGGCTCCCTTTGGCCAGGCTGTTCCAAACCCTTCCAGCCTGCCTTGGGGCACTTCCAGGGATCCAGGGGCAGCACCCTTGCCAGAGCCTCCCCACCCTCCCAGGGAACAATTCCTTCCCCATATCCCATCTAACCCTGCCCTCTGGCAGTGTGAAGCCATTCCTCCTTGTCCTGTCACTCCAGGCCCTTCTCCCAAGTCCCTCTTCAGTGCTCTTGGAGCTCCTTTAGGCACTGGGAGCACCTCTCCCATGAGGAAAAGCTGAGAGAGCTGGGGCTTGGAGAGGAGAAGGCTCCAGGGAGACCTTAGAGCGCCCTTGGAACGAGCAGAGCTTTAAGATCACTTCCGACCCAAACCACCACTGGGATTCCATGATCCATCCTTCTTCCTCTGCATCGCTGTGATTCTCCCTGCACAGCACAGCTCCTTCCCCCAGCCACATCCAGAGGGAACAGGACGGGAGCAGCTCCAGCGGAGTGTGGGAGGAGCAGCTCCGGCGGCACCGGGGCAGGTCCGGCAGCACCGGCACCGGCATCGCCCCGAGCCGGCCCCGGCAGCCGCAGCCCCGGGCGCAGGGCTCGCTCCCGTGAATGAATGAGGCAGCTGATGAATATTCACGATTGGCAAAGCAGATCGCTTTCAGCTAAATTTGATCACAATACAGGATAAATTAAGCCCCGGGATGAATGCATCTGAAATGAAGATTAAAAGAACTCACTGTACAAAGTCAGGAAAGTAGGTTTAGCCAAAATCTGACAATGTACACAAACAGATAAAAATAAAGTTCCTTTCACTGAGCAAATAATGAGGTCGGGATCAGCCTCTCTCCAAGTTCCTATGGAAACATGGCTTTTTTTCTTTTTAATTTAAAAATAAAGGGGGTGGGGGTAGAATGCCTGGGAAGCAAATGATGCTCAGAAGGTCCACGAATAGAGGGAGGTGCTCAACACAAGTGATATCTGGTGAGAAAATAACCTCCCCTCAGGGGAGGGCTGGGGGGCTGCCAGCCCTTGGCCCCCACACCAAGGGAGCTGCAGGAGCAGCACTGCACCAGCCCCAGCACTGGCACAGATGATGGCCAGCTCAGTTCCAGCTTGCTGAAGTCCTGGATCAGGGCACTGTGCTCTCTTCCGACAGCTGGGAGAAGAGTGAAGAGGAGGAGGAAGCTTTTGGGTTTGCCATGGGAGCACAGAACTGGAGAGCTGGCAGGAGGCTGAGGAGAGGAATGGGGGCTCGCATCACATCTGCTCCCAGGTTTGGAAAATTCAGACTATTGTGGGCCCATAAAGCAAAGCCAGGGACGGCACAACTGGGGAAACTGAGGCAGGGAGCGGGCAGAACGACCCACCCAGAAGCTGCCAGGGAGCTGGGTACCCCCTCCCCAAGCACAGGCAGGGTTTCCATCGCCTCTCCCTGGTGCTATTGGCATTGGTGTCACCTCCAAGGGCCCTATTCCCTCACCTCACATGTGCCGTGCGTGTGCTGGGCAGGCAGGACAGGAGGCCCCGCTCCTGCGCCAGGAGCATCCCTTTGGGCGGGGGTCCGCCTCTGGCAGGCCGGGAGCAGGAGCGAGGAGCTCCTGCAGGGCACAGGAGCTTTCCGAGCCCAGGGGACCTGTCCCTGGCTCCCCCGGCAGCAGCTCCGGCCGGGCAGGGCGGCGCAGGGCCGGGCTGCGTGCGCCGAGCCCTCAGGCCCGGCCGGGCCCCCCGGCACAGCCCAGGGGCGGAGGGAAGGGCTGTGGGCAGGCTGACACCGCGCCCGGCCGGGCCCCGGCAGGGGGGAGAGAAGCATTAGCATATGGAGAGCGGCGGAGGAGGCGGCTGTCTGGGACTGTTGTGACTGAGCAGGCAGGTGAAGCCGGGGCGCTTTGAAGCAATCCCCCCACAGCCCAGCCGTGCTCCTGCCGGGCCTTGGCGGCCCCAGGCGCCGGGAGCTGCTCCCTGGGGCGGGGAGGGTGCTGGGGTCCCGCCGAGGGTGGCAGGGGACAGGACACCGGCTCCCCAAGGAACGCCCTGCACCCACCACCACGGCACCGGGACTGGGAGCCCTGTCCATCCGCACTGGGGTGGCTGCTGGCTTCCCCCTCCACCCTTCGGTCCTTGGCTAAGGAACCTGATCCCCAGGGGAGCCGTGCTCCGCTCCTTGTGTCCCTCCCACACCCCTCTGAGGGAAAGTCACTGAACCATCTCTGCCTAGGACATGAAAAAGCCGCCAGTGCTGGAGCCAGGGCGAGGCAGGGCATGAGGGACCCCGGGGGACAAGGGGGAGCCAGGTGGCAGCAGGGACAGGCCAAGGCCAGGATTTCCAAGTGCCTGCAATCAAGGGCATTCCAGCCAGGAATTTGAGAAAGGGATTTCCAGAAGGAGATGGGCACTTGCATGGAGGAGGGGGCTGTGAGGCGCAGCCCCTTAGAAGGGCCCAGGGACAGGCAGGTGCCAGCCCAGCATGGGCAGGGAGGAAGCTGATGGCCACGGCAAGGGGTGCAAAGAGCTGGGGGTGGCAGCCCTTGGCCCCTCCTCGGGGGTGCCCTACTTGGAGCTTTCCTGCTTCCCCTCTCAATCAATTGCCACCCCCAGGGTCCCCCAGGAGCTCCCCCAGCCCATGGGACAGCTCTGCATGTCCCACCAGTGCTGCCCAGAGAGGAGCTGCTCCACTGCAGATTGGGTTGGAGCAGACAGAACAAGGTCCTGGTCAGACAAAGAGCTGTTAATAGCAATGTCCAGCTTTGGCCCTGGAAGAAACAGGGATTTGAGCTCCCAGGAGCGCAGCCAGTGGGGCAAGGAAGTTGGAACCAGTCCAGGGTGGCTTCCTGCCCTGCACATATCCCCACCCCACAGCAAGACCTCGGGAGCCATGTGCTGCCCTTGTTGGAAACAACGGCTCCATCAGGAATATTTATTTAGCTGGTTTTTTAGAGCTCAGGCTGGAAAAACCAAATAATGGTGATTTTTACCTTCTGGGGATCTTTCCACAGGCAAGGAGATAGAGGTTAGAGGGAGTGAGAGGAAGGCCCATCTGCAAGAGGCATTTCTGCTTCCCAGGCTCTTCCCTGTTTCTCTGGGCTCTTTGGAAATCCCACTGTGCTCAGAGGGTCACACCCCTATTTCCTGTGCCCTAAAGGGGAACTTGTTTCTGTACCTGAAATGCTAAATCCCCCTCTGTCCCCCACTGAGGGCATTTGTGTCACAGCCTGGGATTCAGGCCCAGTGCCCCAGGAGGGGCAGGAACCCAGAGGGAAGGGAGCCCCAAAGGAAGTCAGGGTCAGGGGTGGGTGAGGGGCAGCTCCTGGGATGGAGAGGCCAAATGTGCTTGCAGAGTCAGCACCAGCTGCCCTCCACCAGTGCCACTGCCATGGAGTGACCTTCCCCTGGCACCCAAAGAGCTGGATCATGGAATCACGGCACAGCCCTGCTCCCCTCCCCAGGCTGGAGGGAGCTGCCACCCCTGTGTTACAGGGCAGCCTCACCCAGTGTCACCTAGCGGGGCAGGACAGGGCGTGGGGAGCCCAGGTCACCTGCAGGGCTGCAGTGATACACAGGGGCTGAGCTTCTGCAGCTAGTGGCACTCATTAAAGGAAGTGCTACATTAATTATTGACAGGGGGCAGCTCAGCCCTGGCACTCAGCGAAACTTCCACTGGAGTTGGCTCCCACTCCAGGAACCTCCCAAAGCCCCAGAGCTCCGTGGGGATGTGTGGCAGGGTGGCCCTGTGCCAGGGGAGCTCCCTCCTCCTCCCTGGGCTCTGGAGGACCTGTCCAGTCTGAGGGGACCAAACCCTTGGGCCATTTGCCACTGCCCACCAGGGGACACTCAGCTTCTCTTTTGCTCCCCTACTTCCCACCCTCTGCCAAATCGTGGTGGGGGAGCCCAGCAGGTCACAGCTCTGGGAGGTGTGGGGGGATTGTCCCCACAAACTTCCAGAGGGGCTGAGGACCAGCATGACCTGGGCCAAAGCAGCACCCAAACCGGGAAGGTCTTGGAATGCATGAGGTGGGATCAGGACGGAGCTGGGGAGCTGCCAGAGCCAGGGGGATCCTGGACATGGCCTGGGCCAGGTTCCCACCTGTGCTGCTCTGCTCTCCTCTCCTCCCAAGCTGCAGCTGAGCTCACCCAGCACCCCATGGCTCCAGGGATGGTTCTGGTGGTCCTGGTGCCATTCATCCCTGCAGCCTGGATGGGAGCCCCTCTTGCCCAAGCAGATCTGAGAACATCCTTGAGCTCAGCGATTTTACCTGAGGTTAATGGTTCTGAGGGATGGTGGCTTTTGGCTCTTTCTCCAATAAAGGCTCAGGGCTGGCAATGCCAGCGGGAGATGCAAAGCCAGAGGAGGAGTTTGGACAAATCTCTTTCAAGCCAGAACACATCTCATGCTGGTCTGACAGGACAGTTCCTGACAGGAACTCTGTTCTGCTGTGGGGTTTGGTCTCTCTTGTTCCATGGAATCGACCGTCAGTGACACAGGACGGAGAGGGACCAGTGCCTTTCACCTGTGTCTTGGTTTGAAAGACAGGTATCTGCTAAGGAGGGGCAGGACCTCCTTAGAGAATGTGGAATTCAAATCCCCTCCCTCCAAATTATTATAATTTAGGAAATTAAAGGGGCTTTCAGGCAGTGTTACAGGGATAGGGATAACAGTTCTTTACTAGTATTTGTAACAATGCAAACAAACAATAGCAATTATCGCTATAATATTACACAGAACCAGGCAAGACCTCGAGGGCTTTGTTCTCACAAAGCTCAGGGCAGTCCGATCTCACTGAAAGCACCAGGCTG